>JAODAL010021987.1:0-65751 GCA_025379985.1 Phyllomedusa bahiana
GGGCGCTCTGATTGGCTGCTGTGAGAAAAATTCATTCAAGAATGACATATCATGCCTCCCTCCAACTTCATAACTCAAGTCACTCAGATTGCAGAAATCACTCACAACAAATGTCCCGGGAAGCCAGTAATTATACAGGAGACATGTAGCCCCATCTAACAAAGGACAGAGGGGAAGCCACCCCAGCAGGAGGTCAGCACATGAAGGAATCCTCATTTAAATGCATTAGCATTTAACTCCTGCTGAAACACATGTGATCTCACAACAAAAGGCTTTCAGAAACAGAGGCCAAACACAGAGGCACCAATATTTCATAAACATTTATGGTAGAACCGTTCATAACAGGTCTACCCCATTTTCATATTTTAAAATATGAAACTCCCCGTGTGTATAGCTGCCACTCCCATCTTCCTTGGTTGCAGGGTAAGGGATAAATCCAAAGCTGGCCTTAGAAATCCAATAGGATAGGCCTGTCTGGTGCCAGGCCGTAGCTTAGGTCCATTTGGTTCTGATGGTGCCACTGGCTCAGTTATGTTCCAATGCCCAGCCGCGGTATAGTCCATTTTGTGTTTCAGTTAAAAAATGGCATGGCCGAAGAGGGAGGAGTTTGTAGACCATCCCAGGGGTGTGAGGGGGAGTGTAGGGGGCTGCGATGTGGGCTGTCGCATTACTGTTATAAGCAGAAGCCAAGGTTTGCCCATGGTTGCTTTCAGGAGGGGGGGTACCTGACACCAGCATTCCAGGAGCACCCACACAGAAGCAAGGCCACATTAGCCCCCCCATGTGGGCCCAGCACCAAGCCAACCTAAGGTAACAGACACATCTTACTGCCTTTGTTTGTAACCACACTCATATTTGCACCTCTGACCAATATCTGTTTACTATTGTCCCTAAGTATATATTGTCTGTCTAGTGTGCCCTCCAAGGTGAATTAAATCTATAAACTTTAATCTGAGCTAGTGTGTTTTGATAATCGACCTCACCCACCTTATTCTCGGTCTCTAAATTACAGCTACCCCAAGGCTGGTTCCTGGCCTTGAGGTAAGTCGGTAAAGGACCGGTCTTATAACCAAACGAGGGGCTTGTGCCTGATGAAGGAAACGTAGTGTTCTGAAACGTCGCTTGGTAGCGTGGAGTGCGGACGCTTCTCTTGTCAGCTCTGTTGCTGTAGTCGATATGATTAAGATTTAAGCTGAAATGCAGCTAAGTATTGCCTTTCTTCTTGGCTGTTTATGACGATGAAAGACTGTATTTGGACTATGTTGTCTATAAGATATATGGCACACATCATTAAGATAAAAGTAAAAAATGAAACACTGCATATTTAAACTAAGCCTCGAGTAAGTTTTTTCTCAAACTTAAGGGCAAACACAGTTAGCAAGTATCAAGGTATAGCAGGAGATTCCTGACAACTTATAGTGCAGGATTCACAGCTTGCCCTGCTTAGTAATGTTGTACAATACCCTCCTTGTTGCTGCTGCTGCTGCTTTTAAGGTTAAGCTACAGAGATGTGGGGAGCAGGATCTTCCCTTCTCTCTTTGTACTATGTGTGGGAGACATCATAGCAGCTAGTCTGTAAACACTCTGCAGCTCACCTAGGATAACATTTTTCACCAGCAGAAAGAAAAATTAGTGTACAATGCAAATCAAACACTGGTCAAAAATACTGCTATTGCTCCTATGCACACATTTGCACCATGCATTTTTTTCTTGTACTGCTTAAGTCCTATAAAGTAGCCTATGTTAAAAACAACAGAAAAAAAACTCTGCTGACCCAAAAACAGTCACAATAATGGCACATGTATTACAGCTTATATTTCACTATATACTGTAATGTAACTGTATCTGGCCACATAGTTTTCAGCCAACTAATAATGCTCACAGAAAAACACTAAAAAGTTTTAAAAAATGTAATTTTTCAAATAAATACTAAATAGTAAAGGACAAAGATTCACTATTGTTTAAATCCAGATTATATTTCTGAGCAATAGGCTGCTATAATTGACATTTAATAATATAGCATGCTATAAATATTGCATATTAGTTAATGCTATTTAAACACTAATAATGACCCCTGCCTTTAACAATTTCTTGTGTCCTAAGTATAATTTAAGTAAAAGTATTGGTCATTGGATCATTCTGTTCAAGCAGTTCATTTTTTCCTAAAATATATTCACCAGGGAGAATCATTTCCACCAACTAAAAGCACATTCTTTAGGCAGACTAAATTATCCTGAAGCTCAAAAGATGGGAATTTAAAGGCATGCTTGACCTCTGACTTGTTCCCAACAGCCACAGTGAAACAAAACTTATCCAAGACTATTATTCTTATCACAAGCCTTGTATATCATCCAAAAGAAATACAATCTAAAACACCTTGCTACATCCTGCAGCTTAGCTATTTTTGGAATTCATTTTTATAAATCTCTTATGCACATATGTTGGCATAAAACGATATATGAAATATGCCATATTATCTACATTGGGAGTGAAGTGAAAATAGATCACAATGACAAATGTCTGTATTCTCTTACATGTATGTATTATAATACAGAGGAATCAAGAAATGTAATGTTAGATTTGTTGTTGTTGTTGTAATAATAATAATAATAATAATAATAATAATAATAATAATAATAATAATATCAATTGCAATTCTTATATCATGTAATAAAAGCTGTACAATGTCATAGCTAAAAATATGCTGTTTTATTTAAAGGGTACATAATTATTTTACAAACTCATGCCCGGGATGTCATAGGAATCTCGAAAATTGTGAGGCAACAGTGCTTGGAGAGCTGACCCAGCTGTATACAGATTCATACAAAGGCTATGAGACTTTTTTTTATAAATCTGTATGCTACACACTCATCTTTTCTAGGAGAGTCAGGAAAAAATGAAGGGCACAGCTCTCAACAGAGCTATTCTGCCCCTCCATCTTAGTTATCATGTAAGAATTTCTGACATGTTAATATTACACATATGATGTTTGTGAAAATAATAGTTACCCTTTATAGTGTTTTTCCACTTACATTTTTTTTTTTTTATCAAACTAGTGTCCATTTAAAAAGTTATACTCACCTCTTCCCTCACTTTGGATCTTTCACTGTGCTGTCTTCACTTTCCACAGGTCTTTTGTTTTCTTGTTGTTAAATCCAAAAAAGATGATCACTGCTACAGCTAAAGAGCATTGGGCAGTGGCACATGCCCACCACAACCTATCAGTGGCTACCGTGTTGACATCTTCATTTGGAAGAAGCAAATAGAAAACAGAAGACTGGCTGAGAGCGAGGATGGCACAGTGCGAGATCTGAGTGGAGGGGAGAGGTGAGAATAGCTATTTTATTTTAAATGTGCACTAGTATGATAAAAATAACAACTATGATACTTGCACATATCAGCAGCCTAATTATAAGTTCATAATTATTAAGGGGGTGGGGGAGTGCTGGGCTAATGTAAAAAATATATATAACTATTAGTCCAGTATATTATTCCTTTGCTTCTATTATCCAAATGAACATTATTTTTTAATATGTTTAGCATAATAGCTTAGAAGACCAGGTCATTAGAATATGCTGTCTTATTTTAGCGCAGCCAATAATAATGATAGATCTGCTTAAAAAATCTTATTTTCCAGTTTGAAAAAAGCAAAAATGGTGTATAAAAAGTGTGAATTTAAAACTTTTTAAAAAAAAAAAACAACTTAACCCCACTTCCCAATAAGTTGAAGGGGTGTTCCGGACTGAATAATATCTTTGTCCCTTGTATAGTAAAAATAGAAGAAAGACTCATCTTTCCTCCGTTCACTCCGGCTGCCGATCCGTTCAATCCATTGGTGGTCCATTGTTTGGGGTCAAATGATGATTGAAGAAACAGATGTGAGTTAAAAAAAACCGGATTTAAAAAAACAGGAGAGAAAAACTGGTAGAAAACAAACCCCTATTTTATTTACTCTTCAATCTCTTAATTTTTTTTTTTGTCTTTCATTGCTGTTGCACCGGGAAAGGGCCCAGCTTCACTGGCTTTTCAGCTGCCAATCTCCATATTTTTCACTACTGGAGAAGAGGTCCCGGGTGAATACCGTGTAGAGATGTGAGCATGTTGTACTTGGTATCGCTTTTTTGACCTAGAGGAGCAAAATGCGAAAACGAGGGCGATTGACAATGAAGA
The DNA here is from genome assembly GCA_025379985.1 of Phyllomedusa bahiana. NCBI lineage: Eukaryota > Metazoa > Chordata > Amphibia > Anura > Hylidae > Phyllomedusa > Phyllomedusa bahiana. The sequence goes on from JAODAL010021987.1 coordinate 4,171, forward strand.
GAGGATTTGCTACTCTTGGAGCAAACAGTTAGTGGGCTAAATGTTGGGGTGGGTTTTGGATCAGCAGGAGGAGCGGTGTAGCTGGGTTAAGTGACAGGGGAGTTCGGGGAAGCAGAAAAAAAAGGGCCATTCTCCCCCTGAGTTTCCCTAGAAAATTCCCAAATTTTGGTAAATAATGCGGGGAACAGTCTAGAAATGGCACCCCCTAGTGGAACTGTCTCCACACCTAGTGGACACTGCTCTTCCTAGCAGCCAGAAAGGCCCCCAAACATAGTCGGGGGGGGGAGGGGAAATGCAGGAAAGAAGAAAAGACAGTTAGTGTTGTAGGGGTTTTAAAATCAGGAAGAGGAAATAGAAAAATTTTGTGCCAGGACTGCCTCAACCGAAGGGTTGCTTTTTTCCCCTGATCCGGGTTGGCGTGGGGGACCGGGGGAAAAAATTACTGGGAGGGGTGGCGATGCCCAGTGTTGTGGTCCTTTTTGGGAAACCCAATGACGAATACACGGTAGGTGGGGATCCTAAAGAATAATTTTAAAAAACTGGGCTCAAAAGCTAAAGGGGAAAGGCCCCCAAGGTTGGTTCTGCGGAATATCCCGGGGTGCCATGCGCTATCGGGAAAGGCAGCGGGAGCTCGGGAGTTAAATGCATGGCTGAAGTCTTGGTTGGGAAGAGGGGTTTGGGGTTTTTAGGCACGGGGCTGTTTTTCATTGGGGTTACAATCTGTTTTTTACAGATAAATTGCACTGAAGGGAAAGGGGGTCTGCTGTGCGGGGGGAAAGAATTCTAGAAGGGTGGGGAGTTTTTTAAACTAGGGATGGGGGGGAGGAAATATAGAAAATGAAGGGGAGTAGATAGGTTAGAGAGTGGGCAACATTTTCATAGGTGGGAAAAAGGGGAATGGGGGGGGTGGGGGGTAGCCCAGGGGAAAAGGAGCCCATGTGTTGCAAACCAGCATTGAAGATAAGGTACCACAAACTCATTAATCTCATACTCTAAATTTTTAATAAATAAAACATGCTGTCCATAAAGGTTAATGTATAATCCCATGCCTCTTTGAAAGGGGTAAGTTTTACCCCCTGTCATTACCAAAGGAAAGGGGTGTTTAACGAACCCGTCGGGTAAGTTTAACCCCTGTGTCTACTGAAGGGAAATGTTCCCCCCAATGCCGTTAATGAAAATGTTAGATAAAATCCTAAACCTTGACGGAAAGTGTAAAACGGGAAAGGTAACTTAAAAGTCTATTAAAAATGCTGAAGTTTTGCGACAAAATGGGGGAACTTGAGGGCCTTGTTTGAGGGCGATTAAAAGTGGGGGAATTGCATGTTTGGGGCGGTAACCTTCAAGGTTTTTTTATTTTAGGAAAGAAGAGCAACGGGGAGGGGGGGGGAGTGTGTCTGATGTAAGGAGTAATATGAAGGCAAATGTGAAAGAGGTAAAAAAGGGCGGATGGTAATGATGGGGAAACGTGGGGGGAAATACAAGGGGAAAAATAATGCAGAAAATATTATTTTTGGTGAAATTTTATAGACCCCCGAACATCATGAGGGATGAAAAACAGACATAATCAAATGGTGCGTGAAGCACGGGGGTACGTGGTAAAAAGGGGGTGATTTTTTCCCAGGCTTTGACTGGGGTTACGGTTCTGCATAAAATAAAAAGGGAAGGGAAGTTCCTCAATTTGTTAGGGGATAATTTTATGGGGCAGTTTGTGGGGAAACCCCATAAAAAGTGATGCTCTTTTGGGAATTGTCTTTTTTCAACAAAGCAGAACTAGTTCGGAGGGTACGGTTTTGAAATCTTGGGGTAACGTGACCACAATATAATTCTTTTTTAGCGTTAAACGGGAAAAAAAAAAAAACAAGGGAAGGCAAAAAAAATTTAATTTAAAAGGGGCCAAAATTTTCCTTATTGAGGGGATGTAATACGGACCTAGCTGGGAGCAGCAATTGAAAAATAGTGATATAGAACCAATGTGGGGATTTAAATATATTTTGGGGGAAATGTTTTTGAAAATATTTTTCCTTTGGGTAACAAGTATGGCGACTAAAACAAAAAACAACTGGTTTCTCCCTTCTTTAAGAGGGCAAAAATCAAAAAAAAAAGGGCATTTAAAAAAAAAAGGTAGGGGGTCGGGGATCAGCCTTTTAAAAATTTTGAGGCTTAAACAAATCTGCAAAAAAGTGATAAAGCGCTAAAATTAAAATAAAGGCAGGGGGCCAAGACTAACCCAAAAAATTTTTTAAGCATATAAATCCAAAAAGCCAAAATCAGAAGCAATGGACCCCCTTTAAAAACTGTGATGGGGGACTGTTTTACTGGTGACCAAGAGAAAGGCAGAGGAAAATAAATAGGTTCTCCACCGCATTATAATATTAAGAAAAGTAGTTATGGGGGTAGCCCAAGTGCAAAATAGGTGCGGCAGTATTTAATACATATTGCTAAAATTAATTGGTCAGTGTAGAAAAAATCAAGCCAAGTTAAAATAAACTGAAGTGAACAAAGGGTCCAGGCCCTGATGGCATTCAGCAAGGTTTTAATGGCTCAGCTCGGTTATCTCTGTGCCCCTGTACTTTATTTGAGATTCCCCGGTGACTGGGGTTTTGTACCAGGGGGACGGCGCAAAAGGGAAATGTAGTTCCATCTTCAAAAAACGTTCCCGTCTTGCCCCCGGTAATTATAGACCATAAAATTTAACATTGTTGGGGGGAAAAATGTTTGAGGGGCTCTAAAGGATATTAAAGGAGTATGTTTGACAAACCAATATTAGGTTTTCCAGCATGGTTTTTTTTGGGGCAAAGCTGTCAACCAAAATTTATCTTTTTTATGAGGAGGTGATAGAAGTCTGGTAGCTGGGCGCGTGGATATTGTTTTTTTTAAAATTTTGCAAAGGGTTTGACACTGTACCCCAAAAAAGAGTTTGTTGGGTAAAAATTTGAATCCATTGGGTTTGAGATAACAGTGTGTAATTGGATTAAAAATGGGGGGATCGTATCAAGAGTGGTGGAAATGATCCACTCATGGTCTCGGTTGTGATTGGGTGCCACGGGTCAGTATAGTTCCTCTCTTATTTTAAAGAAATTTTTTAAAAAGATATAGTGGAAGGGTCGATAGCACGGGTTTCGATTTTTGCAGCTGACACAAGCTATCGGGTAGTGCAATCAAAGGAAATACTCATAAATTGCAAGAGACCTGGACAACTGAGTGCTTGGGGGATTCCATTGGAAATGGGGTTCAATTGGATAAAGTAAAGGTTCCTTGGGGAAAAATAAACTACAGGGATATAGTCCTAAGGGGGGAAAAACTTGAGAATCGGCTTGTTAGAAAGATCTGGGCGTTCTTGTAGATATAGGGACTACAGAAAAACATGCAATGTCAATCAGCTGCCTCTGGGCAAGTAGATATTGGCGTTTTATTAAAAAAGGCATGGACTCGCGGGACAAGGATGTAAATTTACCCCCGTACAAAGCTTGGTGGTCCTCATTGAATATGCTGTCCCTTCTGGGCCCAGTTTATAAAGATTTAATGGAGCTGAAGAGGAAAAAAGCGGGAACCCAAACTTAAAAGGGGAATGGAGCATCTTAGTTATGAGGAGAGGTTATAGAGTTGAACTTATTTATTTTAAAAAGACGGGTTGGGGGGGGCATGATTAAAATTTTTAAAAATATATAAATGGCCCCCACAAAAAGATTTGGGGAAAAATTATTTCAAGTGAACCCCTCAAAAGAAAGGGAAATTTCCTTTTTTGACTAGAGAAAAAAAGGATTTTTTTCCGAGGGGAAAAGGGGTTCTTCCTGAAGAAAATGTGAATCTGTGGAATACCTTTTTGAAGCTGGTACAGCAGGAAAATTGTAGAGAGTTTCAAGAAAGGCTTAGATAACCTCTGGAATAAGAAAATTAATGCGATGTAGCTATTTTAAAAATTTTGATCGGCTGGTGGAGGCTTTGGGGGGGCGAGATACTCTCCGCTGGAGGAGATTGGTTCTTGCCTGGGGTTCCCGGGCATTAACCAGGGTGAGGCTGGGGTTAATGTCCTTGCTCTCCCATACCCCCCATTTTCCCCCCCCCCGGTTGAACTTAATGGACAGTGTCTTCTTTCAAAATTTCTAACTATGTAAAAGTAACTCGAAAGTTTTTAGTAAACGTTATTGTTTCAAGTACAATTCAGCAATTACGGCCCAAATGTCCATGCAGTGACTCTCGGCCGTAATTGGTGGAGCTGTCACAGGAACGTGATTTCACTGTTTCAGCCGGGGGTGAATGGACCAGACTGGTCTTTCTTTTTATTTTTTCATACTCGATGAAAAACGGGGGTTTTCAGTCCCCAACACCCCTTTATGAAAGCAGATGTTTCAAATAAGAATATTGTACAACTACTATGATTTTTTCCTTGAGCTATACTAAATGTATCCTTAACCTTTATAATCCATTCCTGCTCTGGCACAAACTATTATGTGATGGCAGCTGTGCCACAATTGTAATTTCGGATGATGCGGGGCATGCCTGGGTCATCTTTTTAGGGGCTTTTTCTGTCGTATTAAAAGTTGCCAAAATACTGTAATGGGTTTAATAGTAAATAAATTAGATTTAGTTTTAATAGCTGGGATTTATGTCAAAGTAAACAGGAATCTTTCCGGTCAGACAGAATGGTTAGATATCCTATCAATGCCCCTAAAATGTGCTCATGGAGTACTGATAAATTGCTATAGTAGCCAGGAGCCTAACAATAGTTCCCAATTTGGTATGCACAAAAGGATATTAAGCCTTGGAATGTTCAAATCTGTTAATTACATTATGCAACAAACACGTTATGCCACATGGTAAACAACCTTAAAATTATACAAAACAGCAAAATAAAAACTGAATAAAAAGTGATTAGAAGCCAGAAGTACACAAAGGTAGTACCAATTACATCTTTACCCCACAAAAAAAGCTATCACTGAGCTCCATCTATGAAAAATAAATATTATATAAGTGTTGTAATACAGCCACACACAAAAAAATACTTTCTAAGACTAAAGGGTTTTCTTGTGCAAACTAAACTTGATAACACTATTGTTGTAATGACCTGCTGAACAGAAAAGCTGTTTTGCTGTTTTTTCCAACTCTTTGGTTTTTAATTAGTGTTGAGCGTTTTTTTCGACAAAAGTTGGGAAATCGGCAAAGGGTTTTTTTGGTGAAACGAAATCCCCGATCATCGATAATTAAGGTTTAAAAATTGTGCATCATCAATTTAAAAACGCGCCTTTTTTTGGCGCTTCTGTAATTTTTTGGGGCCAGCAAAACAATTTAAAATAGAGAGGGTTTAGATGTGTGGCGCGTCATGATGGGTGTGAAAGGTTGCGATTGGCTGGGGAAAAAACACAGACCTCGTTTTACATGAACAGCGTTTTCCCGTTTCAGCCTCAGTGTCTCTCACGTTCATAGGTGGTTCCTCTGCCCGTGGCCAAACAGCTCAGCGAAATTAGTCTATTTCGCCAGAGAAACCTTACTATTAGTGTATCCTTTTTAATTTTGTTAGATTAGGATTTGAATTTTATGTAGTTAGCTAGAGAAATTTTTAAAAAAGCACTTAACCCCCTGTAAATTCACGGCGGGGGGGAGGGGGGGGGGGGGGGGGGGGCCCCGCGGGCGAAACAGACAAGCTTATTAAAAAGAACATGGATAAATTTTCACCAAGACTTAGTGTAAAATTTGTAGTGGAATTCTTTATTATTAACAGTTTGCTTTTAAAAAATTTTTCCCTGGTTTTGGGGTGAATTAAATTTTGGATACACATCATTTCTTTTAAACGCAGGTTCTTTTTTAGCTGCAAAACCCCACTTTTATTACCCGTAACATTTCGAAGGTTTCTTTTCAATTTTACCTTTTACCGTGCTTTTGTTATTAACCTTGCAGTTAAATTACAATACAGCAATTTGTAGTAAAGACAGGTTGTTTTTTGCAAAAATATTTGTATGTACAAAAAACACACAGTTAGGTTTTTTTTGACTTTTGCGCACCGTGGTTTCATTGCCCCCAGCTCTACGTAAACTTAAAAACAGCAATTTCTATATTCCCACAGGTGAATTGAAAGGTGCAAAAAAAATCCCGGTTTATTTATCCAAAACATAACAGTTAGTGTTTTTTTTGACTTTTGACACCCGCATTGTTCATTGCGCGGGCTTTTCGTAAATTTTTTTAAAAAACGCAATTCTAAAATTCCACAGGTGAATTGAAAAGGTGCAAAAATAAGCTTATTATACAAAACTAACAGTTACGTGTTTTTTTGAATTTTGCGCACCAGCATTTTTTCTTTGGGACGCGCATTACTAAATCTTAAAACAGCAATTTTATTCACCACAGGTGAATTAAAAGGTGAAAAAAAATACGTTTTTATATCAAAACAAAAAAACGTTACGTGTTTTTTGATTTTGCACACCCCATTGTTCATTGACGCAGCATCTGGGGAAATCTTAAAACGAAAATTCTATGTCAAAACAGGTAAATTGAAAAGGTTGCAAAAAAAATAGTTGTATTCTCGAAAAACAAAAACAGATCGTGTTTTTTTGACTTTTGGACCCAAGCTTTGTTCATTGACGCAGCATCCACGTAAATTTTTAAAAACAGCAATTCTAAGTACCAAAGGTGAATTAAAGGTGAAAAAAATTCGTGTATTATAGAAAAAACAAACAGATACAGACTAAAGACTCCTTTTCCGGATTTTTTTAATCTGGGGGTCAGAAGGTTTAATGGTCTACTGGGGTCCAGGACGGTATAGTCGGGCCAGTGAAAATTTTAAAAGGTGGTTGAAAGATCCTTTTTGCGGCCTTTTTTAAAATTGGGGGTCATGCAGGTTTGGGGTATGTGTGTTCCAGGACGGGATATTCAATGTCCAGTTCAAGTAACATGTGGGCAAAACATACTGCCTTCGGACTTTTTAATTTGTGGGTGATGCAGGTTTAAGGGGCAGGCTGTGGGGATAAGACAGGATATGAATGGTCTGTGACTTTTTTTTCTGTGACTTTTATAAAATAAGTGTGTTGCCTAAGATGTAGCAGTATCCCTTTTCTGTTTTTGGATGTTAAATTTTTAGCTTTCCAGCCTTGTTTGGGTGTTTTTAAGAAATGTTGTTGCTCTCCCATAGATTTAATGGTCATGTATAAAACGCGCCCCTATCGAAAAAAAACCCTTACGATAGCGGGCCCCCTATTTGCTATGAAAAGATCCGATAGCCAACGCAATCGCTCAACACTACTTATAATGGCTCATAATTGGGCCATTTAAAAATGCTAGTCCATCTCGGCTTTACAGAACTCCCATTAAAATGAACGGGAGAGTTCTAATCATTTGTCCGTTCTCAATGGCCTGTTCCTTAGAGAGGTGTGGGTCCCAGAGGTTGGACCCGTATCTATCACACACTGGTGACATGTCCTATTGATATGCCATCAATGTATGAGGGGAGAAAACCCCTTCAATATTTGGGTCAGTATTCAGGGAACTTTTAAATTTTAAATTTATTTACTTATATTAAATTATTTTACTTTTTACTAGTTACATGGATCAAAATTGTGCAAGTATTTAAATAGTAAATTTAGAACAATAAAATGTTATGATAATTTTACTACCATTTTTTATGCTTCCATACCTAATCTTAGATTTCAGACGTAGTAAAGCCATCTATCCTGCATGATCTCACAGCACCTCATTGTGTCAAGTGTAATATTAATATTTACCTCACTTGACCTCTAATGTCATAGTGACATTCTGTAGAATAAGTCATACTTTACTTTTTATTTGAAGTTTGTAGTAAAGTTAACATGTTACTTTTTGACCCTGAATTCTTTTTGTTTTTGTAGCAATGTAAAATGACAAATTTATAAATTTTGTTTTTTTGGAACAAAAATTTGTTTTGAATCCTTTGATTTATAGTTTTGTCATAAATTATTGCTTAAAAATTTATAATTTGAACAAAGGAAATAACATTTTTGGTACAATTATCTGAATCCATGTTGTCAAATTAGTTCACCTTGACTGAAAAAAATGTTTCTGTAATATTACCTAAATAACAGGGTTATTGCCTCTTTTAAAAGTATTTTTTCAGCTTATTAGCTACTTAGACCGCCCTCTCATTTAGTAATTTGAATTCAAGCTGTCGTATTTGTACTTACTATAAGCGGTTTAGACTCTAACAGTTATTCTTATGGTATGAAAGTGCTAAAGAATTATATCAAAGTTTTCGTTGCATTGCCTTTTCTGTGTTGTGTTGTTTGCTTATTAAAACTGCATCACATTTGGGTAGCTGAGTTTGAAAATTGATGTTTATAAACTAGTTTTGCTAAACCAGCCTGAAGATTTGTCTTTCAACATCTGGAGTAAGATTTGCATTATTAAAGGATAATTTATGCTGAGAGACTCTTACTGACTCATAAACTTACTGAATGAAGAATTGCTAATTAAACTGGATAACAAATGAGGTCACACAATGGTGATAGTACGTCCAAATGTATTAATATGGATAATAACATTTTTATTGATAAATATACAAATGACCTGTTTTTTATAGAGCCTAATGATGTTCATCATACATAATCAAACACTTTACTAAAAAAAAAATAAACAAAAGCAGTGATAAATATCAATTTTCAGTTTAATCAAACATTTCTCAAAAATGGGAAATAGTGCAGAAATATGGATGACCAATGCAACATTCCCATTGTTTAGGTGACCATATAAAATAAATTTAACACTAACACTAATGTTGATAAAATCCTAAAATCACCTGTAAATTATTACATTTAAGTGACATTAAAGCAAAAGCGAATTTATATCTCTGTAAGTGACATCACAATAGGTAGCTTAAATGTTAACATACCACTTAGTAACAGCTATATCCTCCTTAGTAAACACTAAGACCACATGTATGAAAATGGTCTAGGTCTAAGACTTTCTTTGTTTTCCATAGCAACCAGTAAGAGCTCCCTTGAATTTTTTGAGAGCACTATATGAAATGAAAGAGGAGATCTGATTGGCTGTTATGGGCAACATAGAAAGTCTTAGACCAAGACAGTTTTCATACATGTCCCTCTAAAGATCAGAAAGATTTTGTACTGAACACGCTTAAAGGGTTTTCTCTCTACAGTGATTAACTTTCAACATGTAGGGAACAGTAAATGAAGACTTTTACTAAACACACTACTCCTTTGATATTGCCCTGGTGAGGAGATAAGAGATATTGTATCTGCTCAGGGTGCACACAAGTGTCTCTAGGTTACCATAAATATCTCCCTTCCCGATTAGACATAGAGCAGGGAGTGAGGTCACCATTGTTGGATTGAGCAGAGTCTTTATCTCAACAAGATTAGCTTGTTTACCTTTGATAAGCACTTGTTTTCACTTCTTGTACCTTTGCAGATTTGTTTTTCTACAGATTAAATCTCATGTTACTGTATAAAGGAGCTAAATATGCTAAGCACTGCTATGGAACCACCCACAGCCTGACCAGGCAGTTGAGTCTGAAGCTGCCTGTAACTCTGTTAAACAGCAGGGTGAGAAAGACGATATTAACATTTCTCAATTCTAAATTTCACTCAAGTCTCGTATGCTGTCGTAAAATGTGGCCATTGTATTTCTATGATGGAAACATACACGGTGATGGACTAACTCAATATTGTGTCCATTTTAAAATCAGTTCAACTTTGGGAACAAAACTATGTGTGATTTTTCATGTTTTTTACCATACTTATTACTATTCTGTTGATTTGATACTTAGAATATCACACATTTCTGCTGTGGTGAAAGGGGTGTAAAATATGAATACCTTGTGTTTATAAAACACATAATTTGTGACACTAACCTAAATGAAGACTTTTTTCATAAAAATACTAGAATTCAGAAATGTAATATACAATATTTTGGCTTGTTTTTAGAGATGGGTGAAATTCTCAAAAATTCAATTCGCAGAGTTCGCCGAATTTTCCGGCAAAATTTGTTTCGACCCGAATATATTTGCGCTGAATTGTGTTAAAAAACAGCTATTTCCTGGCTGCAGAGAGCCTGTAGGGTGCTGTAGAACATTGTGCCATGCTCAAATATGAAGAGGAAGCATGGTTTGGTCTTCATGAGTTTTAGTATGACACGCACATGACAGCCGCCACTATTAGAATCACTTCACTCTTCAATTCCCTGGGCACTTACAGGGGCAACACTGACCAAAAAACTGAAGTGGGAACGCAGCCTGATCAAGTCATGTCAGTGCCAGCTGGAAAAAAACAAGCTGAGGGCTAAGATCCTACAATAGCATCAAAGAACACCATAGTAGGTTCCTGGAGCTGCCACAGGTTGCAGCACAGTAGGGGTCATCACGCGAGGCCACAGCTTCCGGTGTCATCTAGCGGCCATGTGTTGACCACACACTGGGTCATACACTTTCTCCCAGATGACATCTGACAACCCCAGCCAAGAGTCCCTCTGAGTCATTTGTGCAGATGGCCCACTGCATGCTGATTTGCCTGGCTAGTGACAGCTGAATTGTCACCATCCGGCAGAGGGATGACTTCTGGCTCTCCACCCTCTTGGACCCTCGCTCGCGGTCCCAAATGGGGGCATTTTTTCACCTGCCAAGACAGAGGACAAACTCAAGTACTATAGAGACATCCTATGTAGTCAGTTGTCCGCTGCCAATCTGCGCCATGGTCCATCGCCTATCAGGTCTGACCGGGTGGTTCATCAGTGCTCATGTACCACTGCTACGGCTGCTATAGTTGGATGGTGGGTTATGAGCAGTACCAGCTCCATCAGCAGCAACCTGAGTCTGGAGTTGTTGATGGAGTCTTCACCTCCTAGGGATTTAGGTACCAACCAGTAGCAGCACCTTGACAACCTAACCCCTGGTTTTTTTGGTACCTGATCAGCTACTATTCGGGTGCTGCACCTGCTGTTCCAACTTCGGGCACTGCCCCTTTTCTACCACCCACCATTTTTACCAGGGACGGGGTATTCCCTCCGCCCCCCACTCTTCACTTGGGCCATTATGTAGTTTCTAATGCTGTGCCACCTCACCACTCAAGTCTCCTCGTGCTGTGCCAACTGATCACTCTCTCAGTAAACCACCTGGGGGGGGTTTTTTTCAAATGCTGTTTACAACCTTCAGACTCTAGACATTGCCATATGTTTGGTTTTCCCCCTTCTTTTAATAGTGGAGTGGATAAAAAAAACCAGAATTATGCAAATTTTCCATTTCTTATTTTTGGGTTCACTCCTTTTTTTTGGGTTTTAGCAATAAGGGTTTAGCCCCCAATGAAAGGGCACTGAAAGATCAAAAAATGCAATATTGGCGTCAATGCAAAATTATGATACCCCTCCCACTTTTTGGGGGGGGCGCTCTAAGTATCAGCTTTAAAAACAAAATCCCCACAATGAAATATCCCAAGAGACTCGTTTTTGTGTTTTTGTGGGGCTGAAATACAAAAACACGGATTTGCACAGATTCCCACAAAAAGTGAAAAAATTTAAACCCTTTTGGGCCCACAGATTAAAATCCCCCTGGTTAAATTTGGGGATTTCAGGAATTATGGCGAAAAACCACACGCGACTTCCTCCAACAAAACAAGGGGAAAAATTAAACCCCATGGATATTTTTTTCCCTACAGAAATAAACGGGAAATTTAAATGTATATAGGAGGGGGGCCCCCACTCTGACCCCAAAAATTGCCCAAAAAAACGGCTGAGAGATCCCTGGATAAAAAATTCCCTACTGAAAGAACATGAAATTTAAAAGTATATTTGGGGACAAAAAAAATCTTATTTGACTCCAAATACAAACTAAAAGGTTTGAGGATTCCCGGATAAAAAATTCCCTACTAATAGAAAAGGTGACTTTAATGTATATATGGCGACAAAAAAAACTTTGTATTTGACTCCAAAAAAAAAACAACAGGCTTGAGGTTCCCCGGATATAAAATTCCCTACTAAAAGAACAGGTGAATTTAAATGTTTTTATGGGCAGACAAAAAAACACTTTGTATTTGACTCCAAAAAAACACTAACAGGTTGAGGATTCCCGCATTTGAAATTCCTTTAAAAAAGAACAGGTGAAAATTTAAATGATATGGGGGCAGAATTCACCCACCCCCCGACCCCTGAAGAATACCCCAAAACTAAATAAAAGATAACAGTAGCATTTAATTTTTGAACTGAGCCCCATCTCTGAAAAGCCCTTTTTCAGAAAGACTTGTAGGACAGCAGATACAGAACCTGGTGGCAAGGAACAGACCCTTTTGGGGGTGTTTTTCCCCTCCCCCAAACGCTGGGAAAAAGCAATTTCTTTATAATGAGATTTGTGAAAAACGAAAACAGCAAAACACGCTTTTGCCAAGACCAAACAAGAGAAATGAAGGGCGAGGGCCGTCCTTAACTTTATTGGCGGTTTTCTCAGAGAAAACCGCCGGTCGCTGATTGGCTTCATCTCTGCACATGCCATTGAGGGTCCTCCTTTCTTCCTCCCAGAGTTTTCTGTCCCATGTCATGCCATGTGCTTGTGGCATTTTAGCAATTTAAAACTCGCTTCGTTACCGTGCGTTTAACCCTAAACTTCGGGCTTCGCGCTGAACGAAGTTTGTCCTGAAAATCTAAATTAATTCCACTTTCTTAGAATCGATTCGCCCATCTCTAGTTGTTGTCTGTGACTGGTTATGTGTAACGGTCGGGTGATGACAAACGTACGACCGCTGACATCCAGGTGTGGATCCTCTGTGATCACCTCAGACGAGGTGGTAGCTGGAGGACCACACCAGGGAGCGGAGTCTAAGAAGCCCCTGGTCTTCACCAGGAAGCTGCCACGCGCGCGCCCTAGGAGGCACAGTGCACAGACAGGACCCCAGGAAGCAACAAGACAGGACAAGACAGGCAAGTACAGGAAGGCAAGACACCCCTGACGGTCATGGCTGGGGACCGCAGCTTTTGTGAACCGTTGACAGTACCCCCCCATTTTTTAAAGCCCTCCTCCCCCTCAAATTACAAAAAAAATAGCATTCCACATAGGTAAGGGGCCCGCAAGTTCTACGGCGGCACAACCCAAAACCAAGTACAGGCTGAAGTATAGCCAGGACAGGGAAACTAGAAAAGGAGTGGCATGGAGGAACAAACGGGGCACTGGCAGAAAGGGTGGGGACTCAGGGCGGGAAAGCAACATAAAAAGGGGTTTACTGACGCTCTGGCCTGGGGGGACAATGAAGATTGGCAACAGGGAAGGACGACTCTGGGCCGGGGACCATGAGATAGGCAATAGACGGACTGCTGCTGGGCGGGAACCATGAGCTAGGCAATGTACGGTCGCTTGGGGGAGGGAACCATGAGCTAGACCAAACAGACGCTCTGGGCGGGGACATGAGCTAGGCCAAACGGACGCTCTGGGCGGGACCATGAGCTTGGGCCATACGGACGCTCTGGGCTGGAATGAGCTAGGCTCAAACGGAACGCTCTGGGCTGGACCATGAGCTAGGCCAAATCGGACGCTCTGGGCTGGACAATGAGCTAGGCCAAACAGGACGCTCTGGGCGGACCATGAGCTGAGGCAAACGGACGCTCTGGCTGGTACCATGAGCTAGGCCAATCGGACCTTGGTTTGCCAATGAGGCTAGGCCAAACGGCGCTCTGGTTTGGCCCATGAGCTAGGCCTAAGGGATGCTCTGGGCTGACCATGTGCTAGGCCAAAGGACGCTCTGGGCTGGGCATGAGCTAGGCAAACGGAGCTTGGTGGGCTGACCATGAGCTAGGCCCAAACGGATTGCTTGGGCTGGACCATGAGCCAGCAAAAGGTGAGACGCTCTGGGCAAACCATGAGCTGGAAACGGGCTACAGACACTCTGGGCAAAACATGAGCCAGGCAAGGGTCAGACCACTCTGTGGCGAACCATGAGCCAGGCAACGGGGTGCAGATGCCTGGTGTTGAACCATGAGCCAGGCAAGGGTGCGACGCCTGGAGCGAACCATGAGCCAGGCAACGGGTGCAGACGCTCTGGGTGAACCATGGAACCAGGCAATGGGTCAGATCGCTCTGGGCGGAATCACGAGCCAGGCAACTGGGTGCAGACGCTCTGGGCGAACCATGAGCTAGGCATCGGGTCGCAGACGCTGCTGGGCGAACATGAAGCAGGGCAACGGCTTTGGCAGATGCTCTGGGTGATCCATGAGCCTGGCAACGGGTGTGAAGGGGACGTCTGGGCGAACCTTGAGCCAGGAAACGGTGTTGCAGACGGTCTGGGCAGAGACCATGATCCAGCAGGACTGGGTAAGGACACTTCTGGGCGAACCATGAGCCAGCGGACAGGTACTGACACTATCTGGGCGACCATGAGCCAGCGGACAGGGATACTGACACTCTGGAGTGAACCATGAGCCCAGCGGACAGGGTATGACACTCTGGGCGAACATGAGCCGCGGACGGGGATATTGACATCTGGGCGAAACCATGAGCCAGCGGACAGGGATACTGACACTCTGTGCGAGCCATGAGCAGCGGGAACAGGGATATGACACTCTGGGCGAACCATGAGCCAGGCGGGACAGGGATACTGCACTCTGGGACGAACCATGAGCCAGAGGCTCAGGGATACTGACACTCTGGGCGAACCTTGAGCCAGCGGAAGGGATACTGACACTCTGGGCCGAATCCATGAGCCAGCGGATAGGCTACTGACACTCTGGGTGAACCAATGAGCCAGCGGACATGTATACTGACACTCATGGGCAATCCTTGAGCAGCGGGACAGGGATACTGACACTTGGGTGAACCATGAGCCAGCGGAAAGGGATACTGACCCTCTGGGCGAACCATGAGCCAGCGGACAGACAGACACTCTAGAAAAGGGCAGGGTCACCCCGGCGGAATCCTTGGTCAGTCCATTCTGTATGGGTCGGGTGTATGACAAACGTACGCTCGGAAGCGCCGACCGCTGACATCCAGGTGTTGGATCTCTGTGATCACCGCAGGCGAGTCAGTAGCAGGAGACCACGTCCAGGGAGCGGAGTATAAGAGGCCCTGGTCGTCAACAGAGCCAGCCGCAAAGCGGGATGGGACTTGCTGAGGGGGACCCCCAGTCGCTTCCCCTGATGGGCTTACCTGCGGTGGAACAGCCGAGATGCAGGACAGGAATATAGGCCGGGTGGTATACAGGAACAACAGGAAAAACGTGCAGCAGGATACAGGAGGAAAAAACGTCACATAGCAGGAAATCCGCAGCAGGATAAAGAAACTGGTGCATCATCAGGACATGCAGGGTACTGGAGGACGAAGACGACACGACAGGATACAGGACAGGTGCAGGAGACAGCCAGACACGACGACGGATGGTCAGGGCTCAGGTGGGATGCAGGAATGGACCAGCTACTCAGGGGTAAAATATCCCCAACAAAGCAGACCTGAGTTGCTGGCAGGAGCTCTAAGATGGACTCAATGAGGCTCAAACTGCAACAAAAGGACTTACCCAAGAGTGTAAGGCAGGAACTTCCTTTATAGCAGAGGTCAGGGTTGGGAAGAGGAAGGTGCACAGACAGGGAAAACTAATAAATAGGAAAGGTAGCCCGACCATATTCCCATCGTCGCGCGCGCCCAAGGAGGCACTGTCGCCCAGACGGACGCAGGAAAGCACACAGACAGGACAGGCAAGTACAGGAAGGACAGAACGCACTGACGGTCCATGGCAGGGGACCGCGGCGTGAACCGTGACAGTATGTTGAAGCCAACACTGCTGGCAACTGAATAGTAAAATTAAGCAGATATCTTGTATCACTTTCTTAATGCTCCCTTTTTTCTTTACTATGAGATTACTTTTTTAACACAACAGGCTGAACTGAATGGACATCTTGTCTTTTTTCGGCCTTACAAACTATGTAATTATGTATGTAAGAATAAGCATTTTTAAAAAAACAAAAAAAAAAAAAAAGAAAATTCGTTGTGTACTACAGTCTTAGAATTTTTTTGAAAGACTTGAATATAAAGGGCTTACTTTACCAATTTTAACCCCTTAAGGACCCAGCCTGTTTTGACCTTCCTGACACTAGCGCCTATTTTTTGAAATCTGACACTGTGTATTTTGTTATGTGAGCATAACTTTGTGACACTTTCACCTAATCCATGTGATTATGGAGAGTGTTTTCTCGTGACACATTGTGTTTACAGTTAGTAAGAAATTTTTATCCATACAATCCTTGTCTGTTTGTGAACAAAAATATCAACAATTTCATGAAATTTGGATAAATTTGAGGATTTTGAAGTGCAAAATTTCTGCGTGCAAGACAGATTAATTATTCACACAAAATAGTTTATAAACTAGCATCTACATATGTTCCATATAGGTTTGCTATTCATTTTTAAATGTCTTTTTTTTTTTACGTCTTTAGAGGGGCTTAGTATTTGGTAGTCATTTCTCACATTTTCAAGAAAATTTGCAATAAACATTTTTTTTAGGGACCACTCCATTTCTGGACGTGCTTTGAGGGCCTGCATGTTAGGATACCCCCATAAGTGATGCCATCTGCAGAAACTAGACCCTTAACGTATTTACTCATATTTTAGGAAGTTTGATAACCCTTCAGATATTTCACAGAAAATTAAAGCTCAAAGTGAGGTGAAATTTCAAAATTTCACTATTTTTTGCTGGATTTTCAATATTTTATCATTATTCACTGGAATACGGTAATGTGACTAGGTAAATGCACTTAATATCAATTCCGCCGGTCTGCCGTTTTTGAGATATCCCATATGTGGCCCTAGTGCATATTTGCCTCACCAATAAGCCCAGAATAGGAGGAGGCACCTACTATACTTGGGGTCTCATTTTCTTACGATTTTATTTAGGCGCCATTTCAGGTTTGGGGGGACACCATAAGGTGCTAAAACTTAATAAACAACCCTTAATAGACCGCTATTGGAAACTACACCCTTAATAATATATCCTGGGGTGCATTGAGTATATAGCCCCCAAGGTGATTTCCAAAATTTTGTAGCATAGAGGCTATCCTGTGAAAATTAAACAATTTTTTCTTTCATAATCTGAAATTTTAGCTTAAAATGTTTATATATACCAATGGATATCCTGCAAAAAAGAACCCTAAAACTTTGTTAAGCATTTTCTTCCAAGTTCGGCAATACCCTACATGTGGGTGTAAACTGCTGTTTGGGCGCCATAATGGCAGGGCGTATAAGGGAGGGAGACGCTATTTGCTTTTGGAACGCAGGATTTTGGTGGGGACATGTCGCATCTGCAAAGCCACATAGTAGCAGAACTGGCGAAACCTTCCAGAAGTCGCCCCATTTTGGATTCAACACCCATCAGGGATACTAATCTAGGGGGGTTACTGTGGGGGCAAAAAAATTTTTTTTTTATCAAAAGATGCACAGGTGTTCCATAGTTTTTTGTAGCATTGGGCAAAGAAAATGGGGGAAAAAAAACGCAGTTCGGGTCATTGTTTTTTGAGTTTAAATTTTACTGCTTCGCCGTGCAGTGTAAATGAAGTGATTACTTTACTATGGGGTCGGTTATAAAAATTACAATGATATAGATTTTATATAGTTTTTTTGTTTTATTACTTTTACACAGTAGAAATACGTCTTAAAAAATTGCGTTTTTATGTTGAGTCCTATTCTGACAGCCATAATTTTTTATTTTGCTGTTTGTGCAGAGCTGTGTATGGCTTGTTTTTTGCGGGAGGAGTTAAAGTTTTTATTGTTTCATTTATGGGTGCATATGGGCATTATTATCTGAAGATGTTTTGAACATAAATACTGCAAGCTTGGTTGTGTTTTTTATTTTTATTTTTTATAGCGGTCTATGTACGGTTATATATGACCATCGGTTCGCTTTTCTCAGAAGGTCAATACGATTACACCGGATACCCAATTAGTTATATTTTTTTATGTTTTAGATGCTTTTGATAAATAAAAACACTTTGATTCAACCAGGGAAAATACGTTTTTGCATCGCCATAGTCTGAGAGCCATAACTTTTATAATTTTTCTTTCTTTGGTGATGTGTAGGGACTTGTTTTTTGCGTGATGAGTTGACGTTTTTTATTAGTATCATTTATTGGGGGGACTCAAGGCTTTTTTGTTTCGCTTTTAAATCCAGTTTTTTGGAGGGCCAGGGTGAAAGCAAAATACTGCAATCCTAGTAGTGTTTTTTATTTTTATTTTTTATCAGGGCTCAAAGTGCAGGATCTGTGATAAGTTAGCTTTACTCTTTGGGTCGTACGATTATGGGATACCCTTATTTATTTAGTTTTTTTTATGTTGAAGCCTTTTAAAATAAAAAGAAAAGTGTTTTAGTGTGGTAATAAAACATTATTTATGCATACGCTATCTTCTGAGAGCTTTACATTTTTTTATTTTTCGTATACAGAGCTGATAAGGGACTTTTTTTTTTGCGGGATGAATACTGTCGTTTTATTTGGTACAACTTTGGCGGTTTCTAGGAGTTTTTGATCGCTTTTTATTCCATTATTATGTGCCTGCGGGATGAACTATAATCTTAACTCTGTGATTTATTTAGTTATTTTTTTTTTACGGGTTCACGTACGGGTAATTAAATGACATGATTTATAGGGCAGGTCGTTAGCTTGCGGCAATACCAAATATGGGTACTTTTTTGGGGCGATTGGCGTTTGTAAAGGGAAAGGGCGGTGTGCGTTATTTTAATTTTATTTTTCCGTGTTTGTGTTTGTGTTTTATTGTTTTTCACTTTTTTTACTTTTTTCACTTTTTCACTTTTTTATTTTACTTTTCCCATAGGGGATGTGAATGAGAGATCTTTGATCTTCTGTCATTTGGAATCAGTGCATTGCTTGTTGCTATGAATGGTTACTAGGACAACTGTCAGTATCGATGCGGGACATGCCCACAGGGCTACGGCCCGGGCAATTCGTGGACGTCACAGACAACCACCGGAAGGAATTCTCTGCTTCCGTGCGTTCCAGAGGGCATGTGCTGCACGGATCGCACGATCCGGTGCGCTGCTGCCGCCGACAGAGGGACGCAGGAGGTGCGATAAATTCAAGGGGGTTAACGGCCCACCCGGTGCGATCCGGGGGTAGGGTGCGACGCTGCGGGATGTCAGCTGTAATATACAGCTGACACCCCACGTCGATCGCGCGAACTGTGCTTAAGAGTTCGCGCGATCCTCAGGACGTATCCATACGTCCAGGTGCGTGAGCCCCTAAACGACCTGGACGTATGGAAACGTCTAAGGTCGTTAAGGGGTTAATTGTTTTCATAATATGTATCAAATAAAATTAACAAAGTTAGCTATTTATAGGTTGTCTAGCAACATACAAAGGGTACAGCAATTTGCCCGTCTACCCAATGAGCTAAGTGATGCAGGACAGATAGTTCTGTACATAGCAAATACAAAGGGTTATATTTTGTTATTGTAAAGTTATTTTACAATAATTAAAAAAACATTTCCTCGAAAATAAGACAATGTCTTATTTTAATTTTTGCTCCTAAAGACGAGCTAACACTTTTTTTTTTAGGAGATTTCTTATTTTTCCATGAAAAAGAATTCACATTTATTGTTGAACAAAAAATCAATATGTATTAATATATTGTAGTGATTTCATCACAACAGTATGCATAAGCAGCCAAACTCTGAACTGCATAAAAAAAATGTACTACGTCTTATTTTCGGGGAAACAGGGTAACATTAGAACATTGTAACTGAAAAGAGATAAAAGTAACCTCCCACCAGTCCATGAACAGATTACTAAACATGTGGTACATATATATCCTCCAGGAAGAAATAGCTCTCAAAAATATAGTAAAATAATTGTGTTTTAGAATGAACCTAATACTTTTGTACTTTGTGTAAACATATGATACTGCATTGCATTGTAAAACCAACAATAACTCCAACACTGTAATATTACTGTAGAGGTGTAGAGATTTATATACAGGTTTACTGCTTCTGAATCATGAAAACACATTTATTTCACAGGTAGTATTGAATTCACAGCTGCATATAGTAGGAGCAACTGAGTAATGGTCAGTTTAACAGCAAAAGCAAAAGCACAGTCAAATAAAAGATAATGGTTAATACTCAGGAGGATAATATTAATTAGTACAGAGGAAAACAAATTTTCATCAGAGAATTAAATAAATATAGGTAAATATGTCAATTTAATTGGTTCATGAATGTAATTAATTATTAAATGCTACTATAAATTATGGAGTTTAGCTATATTAACTAATTAAATCAATGAATTAAACAAATTTTAGTTAAACAGTCTTATGGGGGTTATGCAGAAAAGTCACAACAGCATAAACCATGTTGATGGCAGCATGTAAAACCACACAATTTGGTCCAAACAAATGGAAGCTTAGATAATGCAAACACATTAACAAGATTATCAGAAAATTTATGTGTCACGTGGTTCAAGATCAAAATAAAGATCCTAATATTCATGACATTTTGCTTCAAAGGGGTAATCCTATCTTGCACATTGATGACATATCAACTTTTTAATTTTTATTAATATATGTTTATTAACATATGAGGGCTTACTTTTGTGGGACAAAATGTACTTTGCAATACTTCCACTAACCATACCATATAATGTACTGGGAAACCCCAAAAAATTCTAAGTTGGGTAGAATGTGAATAAAACTTAATTGCGACATTTTTTTTTCTTCTGAGGAGTGCTTTTATGTCTTTCACTCTTCGATGATACCAGTGATACCATTTTGGGACAAATAAGACTTTTTGATCACTTTTTATTCCAATTTTTTGGGGACATGGAATTGCCAATAGAGTTGGTCATTTTTTTTCTTGTACGGTGATTACAATACGGGATAAATTATATTATGTTTTAAAAGATCTATCTTTTACAGACACAGAGATGCCAATACTGTGTTTTGTTCATTTTTATTGTTTATCTGGAAAATTACAAAAGGAGGGTGTTTTGAACTTTTAGGGCGACATGTATGAATTCGAATGCGTACTTTTCTTTACTTGGCGCCGACATACAGATTTTTGCCGCATTACATAGAGCTTAATGTGCCAAACTTTGTATGGACATAGAGTGTAATGCGCCAGACTTGGCGCACTAAGCTCTATGTAATGCGCCAGAAATCTGTCGTATTCTACACTCTTCTATATCTATTAAGAACTGTGGTGTCGGCACCAAGTAAAAAAAAAAGTATGCATTTGAATTCATACATGTCGCCCTCTTAATGTTTTAATGCTCGGATTCTGAGATTCTGAGAGTGTAGAATACGACAGATTTTTGGCACATTACATAGAGCTTAATGCGCCAAGTTTGCCGCATTACACTTTATGCCCATACAAAGTTTGGCGCATTAAGCTCTATGTAATGCGTCAAAAATCTTCATACTGTCGTATTCTACACTTTTTTATATCTATTTAGAACTGGAGTGTGGGCGCCAAGTAAAAAAATGTACGCATTCGAATTCATACATGTCGCCCTTAATATTTTTATTTTTTTCATAGTTTTAAAAATTTTGATTTTTTTTTATCAAAGATGGTGCTCCTATGACTTCCTGGCCTTTTTTGTGACTTGTTAGGAGTTGAATGGATTGCAAGCAAGTCTAACCTAGTACAGAGTTGAGATCAATATGAAATAGTCTAGGTATAACATTATATGGTTACCAAATTGATAGCTTGAATAAAAAAACACGTCCATCAAATCTAAACTTAATAATTTTTCCATGTTGATGAAAAGGAGGAAGACTGCTATTGCTATGGTACATGCATCGCAAGGACCTATATTGCTGGTAAAGCTTTGAATAGTAATACATGCACTACGGATGAGACTTATTCATATACAAGTATGTCTGCGTGATTTTATCACTTGTATTACGTCTATAATAAATGAATTTTTGCTATTTTCACTTATACACGTCTGTTCTAAGAATAATTTCACCACACTGGGTTTAACATTAATTTGTTATGATTTTTTTAAATCTATTTTACATGCTATGGGATGAACAAAAATTGCAATTCTGACTTTTTTTTTACAATGTCCATCATGTACAATGTACAGAATATGACAGTATTCTAGTTTGTTACACAAAGGGTACTTTTTGTGTACTTTTTTTTTATTAAAAAGCATTTAAAATGGGGAAAGGGCGGTATGCATGTTTAACTATTTTTTTTAAACTTTTTTTACACTCTTTTACTTTTTTTTTTAAACATAGGGGACTAGACTTGCTTGATCACTGCTACAGCGTATTATACAACTGTTAATCACCTCAGGAATTGCCCCCTATCGGTGTCAGTCCCATTGGGTACATGGTTATAATTGGCTGCGACATCTATGGAGTTAATCAGCTGGGATCAAAGTAAACTCTGGTCCTGGCCATTAGCACAGACCCCCAGCTGTAACATACAGCTCGTTCATTGTCGCTATTGTGTGTGCTAATCCTGCAAGATGTAGTGGACATATGGGTATGTCCATTTGTGTGAACCCCTTACGGGCCATACGTCCAATGTTGGGAAGGAGTTACAAAAAGGGATATAGGCCCTTGAAGTTGGTTCATAAAACAACCATATCAATCAGAGGATATCTCCTTGTCTTGTTTACAGGCTTAGATGTAAAAAGATCACTATGAAGATCTCTGTACTGCCCAATTATATATTTGTGCATTTGTGCCCCCTGAGCTCCTTTTTCCAGGCTGACTAAAGTTAGATATTCTGAATTTGTGTATTAATCTACCCATTACCTATTTTGTTCTTGCACAGAAGTGTCTAAAATTGTACATTATCTACTGTAATCAATAACCTAATATACTGTATATAGATTTGCGAATTTCTCAAAAATTCGGTTTGGTCACTTTGCTGAATTTCCCGACAAAAATAAATTCGGTCCGAATTACTTCGGGGTGAATCGCATTAAAAACAGCTATTTCCAGGCTGCACAGAGCCTGCAGGGTGCTGTAGAACGTTTTGCCATGCTTAAATATGCAGAGAGAGCTTGGCTTAAATATGCAGAGAGAGCTTGGCTTGGTCCTCATACAATGTTGTGTTTTAGTATGACACGCAGATGACTGCCACTGCTCTTAGAATCGCTTCACTATAAAATCCCTGGGCACTTAAGAGGGCAAAACTGACCAAAAAACTGAAGCGGGAATATTACCTGATAAAGTCATGCCAGCGAAAGCTGGAAAGAAACAAGCTGAGAGCTCAGCTGGCATCATTAGTGACAGAGTGTGGAGGTGACGGCGGCAGCCACAGCAGCAGCATGAGGTCAGACAGTGGCACAATGACATTCTGGAGGTGGCAAAAACAGGAGTAGGCCACAGAGTGGCACAATGACACAGTGTGGAGGGCACAGCAGCAGCAGCATGAGTTCAGAGAGTGGCACAATGACATTCTGGAGGTGGCAAAAACTGGAGTAGGCCACAGAGTGGCACAATGGCAGAGAGTGGAGGTGAAGGTGGCAGCAGCATGAGGTCAGACAGTGGCACAATGACATTCTGGAGGTGGCAAAAACTGGAGTAGGCCACAGAGTGGCACAATGACAGAGAGTGGAGGTGACGGCGGCAGGAGCAACAGCATGAGGTCAGAGATGGCACAATGACACAGTGTGGATGTCACGACACCAGCAACATGAGGTCATAAAGTGGCACAATGACAGAGTGTGGAGGTGGGTGGCAATACCAGTCCCTGGTAAAGATGGTTGGTGGCAGATGGAGAAACTTTCAGCAGATGTGTGGCATCAGGCGGGTGGCGGCATCGGAATAGTGGCTAAGGCAGGTAGTTGAACCCAGACTCATTTTTTTCACAGTTTGGGTGAGGCGTCATGGCTGATGTAGTCTGACACCTAACGCATTGGTGTGTGGAAATCCTGGCTGATCCACGCCTGATTCATCTTGACAAAGGTCAGTCGTTCCACATTTCCCATGGACAAGCGGGTTCTCCTTGGGGTAACGAAAAAGCCCCCGCCGACTGAACACCCCTCTATGCCACCCTTTTACGGGGCCGGCGGCGGGCCATCTTCTCCACTAAAAAACTCGGCAATTGGGCGGCCACAAAAACAATTTTGGCTCCCCGGGAAGCCCAGGGGATCTTCTAAGGGGGGGTTGGCAGGGGCCCTGCCCAAAATTGGGCCCACCACCTTTTGGGGGTTCAGGGACCACCCCAAAGGCCCTGCTGCTGCTCTGGCAAACTACCCTCCTCACAGGCGGGAAAAATTTAACCTGCCATCATTGCTCCAACTTAGGTTGCTGCGTTTGGAGCGGGTACTGCTCCTACCCCCCCCCCCCCCTTTCACCCGGGAAAAAAAAGCCACGGCATAGAACTAAAGGCGCTGAAAAACCCCCCAGTCAAAACCTGTAAAGGGGAGGGATGATGCCGCCCATGGGAAAGGGGCCAACTAAAAAAAGGGAAAATTTTTTCCCTATAGTATTTGATTTTGTTCCTCTCCTTTCCCCCCAAAAAAAGTTTGGGAAAAACCTCCCTTTTTGGACCTTTAGCGGGGGTCCAATAGGGGAGAGCCAAAAGGGCATCCCCTGCCGATGCGACTTTTCGTGTCACAGCCAGGCAAATCACCCAGGGCTGGGACCATCTGCACAAGTGACTCCGAGGGTTTTCCCTGCCTCCATCTCCACTTTTAAAACTGCCTGGTGCTTGGGGGTTTTTTCTCATTTTCCCATCTCTATCTACCTCCTCCAGCGCTCCTGCTCCCCCCCTTTTGCCCACCTGGGAGAAAACCCCCACTCATTTCCCCCCAGACAATGCTTTCTGCTCCAATGCCCCTCCCCCCTCCTCCCCCCTTCCATGTCAGTCCCCCCCGGACCCCATGGGGGCCGTGAGTTTGAAATTGCCACATCCCCCAGCCCCCCTGCCCAGCCCCAGTTTTTAAAAAAAAAAAAAAGGCATCTTTTTTCCAGGACATAAAGCGGGGGAATTGCCCGTTATTCACCGTAGTCCTGGCGACGACAAATAACGCCGCCCCCTTTCGAAGGGCCAAAAACCCAAACGGCGGGTGTCAGCATGAGCTGCCACTGGCTGCATCAAAAAAAACACAGGGGATTTAACTCCTGTCCACCGGGTTTCCCCTTAAAAAAATCGTTAAGGGCCCTTTCCTGTTCTTTAAATTTCAAACCCCAAACATGTGCAGGCTGGAATTCTAACGGGTGGAAACTTTCCATATCAGATTTGTGTTGGGGGAGGCCGTTCTGCTGCGCAATTGAAAGGGGGTTCCTGGCTTTGTAGGAAAAGGATGAAATCATGCACAGTTTCCTGGCCAAATTTTTAGAATCTTTTGAAAATTTGGTGAAAGACTTTTAGGAACCTTTTTTACAACCAAATTTAACCATTTCGCCATGCAGGGGCCCTGGACCATCCTTCCCCCCTTGGTCAGCGGGACACCATGTTCCCCCCTTGCCCTCATTTATGGTTCCGATTTTCAGTTTGGGGAAAGGGGAAAACCACACATCGATTTCCCTTGGGTGCATACCGGGGGCTTTTTCCTCCCCTGTGTGACTTCGTTTTGCCCAGGCAAACCAGGTTGTAAACGCGGACACCGCTGTGCCCTAACCCCATTGGTATGGGTGGAGCATTTCTTTTTAGGCCCGAGATGGGGGGTGGTGGTGGAGGAGGAGGAGGCGGGCATTGGGGCAGGAAACCGCAGTTTGACAAACGTTTGGGGGAAAAACGGGCTTTCCCTTTTCCAAATTTTTTGGGGGTTGGGCCCGGGGGAGGAAGCCCCATTCACCCAATTTCCGTAAAGACATGTACTGGCCCCCGACCCTGGGTTAAAAGCTCCAGACGTCCCAAGGGTGCCCCGGGACCTTGGAACAAACCATAAGCTTTAAGAACTTGGGCCCCCTTTCTGTTTTCAAAATATTTTTTTTTTTTTAATGCTGGTACCCGCCTTTTTTGGAAAAAATAATTTCGGCTTGGAACTCCCATTTCGGCTCGGCACAAGCCATTATTTTCTCGAATGGTCAAAACCACCATTTGGAAAAGGGGGGAAAACTGCAGTACCAACAACTGGGACGGGGCCGCAGCGCTGAAACCTTAGGATTTTTTACGCTATTGTTGTCTTTTGGGAATCGCCCGCTGAACACTGCGGGCGCCTGAGTACCGGGGAGCAGGAGATCTGGCCGGGAGATGATGTCAAAAGAAACACCCCCTTTTTTCTGCAAGGGGTGGCCTTGACTGGCTAAAATAAAAGCTCCATGCCGGCTGCTGCGGGGGCAGGGGACCACCACATCTAAGCCATTTTTCTCCCAGGCCCCAAAAATTGACCGGGCTGTTTGACGCGGGGCCCTGTTTCCCAACTTTGCCCCTGGCCCCCTTCACTTTCTCCCCACAGATTCTACATATACCCAATTGGGCTCCTTTCCCCCCGGATACTGATTTTACCGCTAACGCTCCGCACTGAGTGACAAAAAACCGCCGCTGCCTCCTGAGCCCCTTGCCCTACTTTTTTGGACCTGCAAGCGGGTTTTCTCCCCCCGTGGCGTTTGGGCCCCCAACCTCACCTCTGCTACCCGCTGACCAGGCCAAAAAACCACTTGCTGGCTGCGCCGCTCCGACGCCAAGCTGATGCGCTTTTCTCCTGAGATGATGACGCCCTTTTTTCCCCGCCCCAAGTGGGGGTGGGCTACATCATACTATTTGTTTTTTCTCACACTGCTGTCCTATCACCGGTCTTGGTATCAAGGCTGACTCCCCCAAAACATGACCTCCCCCAGCACCTCCACATCTAAACTTTGCCGCCAAATCAAGAACGGGGATTTTGGGCCCCCATTTCTTCCTCCCAAGTAGCTGCTGACTGCCCCCTCAAATTTTTTTTTTCCCTCTCATATATGGGGGCTGACCCAGACCAATAGTAGAGCTCTGGCTGGGGGAACCATTTGGGGACAGAAGGGGGTTGAGGACAGTGAGGGCCGCTGACCCGCTCCCGGGGCCTCCCAAACAAGGGGTTGTGTCTGACTTCCCACCACTTATGGCTGGGGTTGTCAGTTTTCATCTGGGAGGAAGGGATGACCTAGTCAACCAACAAAACCATTGGTTGCTGAACAAAAACAGGCCCTAGATGACAGGGGCAGTTGTGGCCTCACCAGTGCCCCCTCTGCGACGTCCCCTTGCGTGCTGTGACCTGGGCCTGCTCCGGGAATTTTGTCCCACTCCCACTCGCAGGTGAAAACCCGCCACCTCTCTGTCTGACATACTGTTTGTTCTAAATGTACAGACACTGTTTGATGAAGATATCTGTAAGATAAAAACACACCCTGTATTTTACTCCAAATGAACCCAGTAAAGCTTGGGGAACCCTTGGATATAAATTGCGCTCCACAAATGGGCAGAAAAATTGCTTTTATTGCCTTTAAAAACTCTGTTATTTTACGAATAAAAAACACAAAAAGGCTTAATTAACCCTTTGGTTTTGAATTTTGCTACAGAATTTCCCTTTTTGGGGGAAACAAAGTTTCTTTTACTGGACAACGCAAAAAATCTTAGTTAACCCTTTTGGGGAAATTGCGCAAAAGAATTGACTGCAAAAACCCCCCACTTTGTACGGTTACAAAGACGCGTATTTTTCAAATAAACAACAAGAGGAAAACTTTAATTAAACCCTTTGCTTGGAAATTGCTACAGGAAAAATGTAATTTTTTGGCGTGAAATAAACGGTTTCTTTATCACCACAGCAGCAGAACAACGCTTAATTTAAACCCCCGGGTGTAAATTGGCAAAAAATTACAACCCAAAAAACTACGAGCTTTGACATGTTACAATGGCTCTTTTTAAACCTACACAACCCCGAGAAAAAAATTAATTAACCTTCACTTGTGAAAATGACGAAAGAATTCTTTTTTTTCCGGGGAAAAAGACGGTTTTTTTAGTCACCCCAACACCACGCCAATTAACCCTTGGATGTAAATTGCGCAAAAGAATTGAGCAACCAAAACTACGAGCTTTGCAGGGTTACAATGGCCTGTTTTTTACGCTACACAACAAGAGAAAACTTGTAATTTAACCTTTGCTTGTTAATTATGCTAACAGAAAAATGAATTTTTTTGTTGGGGAAATAAACGGTTTCTTTAGTCCCCACAGAACAGAACAACGCTTAATAAACCCTGGATGTAAATTGCGCAAAAGAATTGATCAACCAAAAACACCGAGCTTTTTTTAGCGTGTTACAATGGCCTGTTTTTTAACGCTAACACAACAAGAGAAAACTTGTAATTAACCTTCACTTGTGAATTATGCTACCCGGAAAAAATGCTTTTTGGCGTGGAAATGAACGTTTTCTTTTATGTCCACCACACCACCAGAACAACGCTTAATTAACCCCTGGATAAAATTGCACAAAAAAATTGAGCCAACCAAAAACTACGTAGCTTTATAGCGTGTTACAATGGCCTGTTTTTTACCGGCTACACACAAAAGAAAACTTGTAATTAACTTCGCTTGTGAATTATGCTACAGGAAAATTTATTTTTGGCCGGTGAAATAAACGGTTATCTTTTAGTCACCACAGCAGCAGAACAACGCATAATTAACTCCTGATGTAAATTGCGCAAGAGAATTGAGCCAACAAAAACTACGAGCTTTGTAGCGTGTTACAATGGCGTGTTTTTTACGCTACACAATAAAAAACAATAGGAAGAACTTGTAATTAACCTTCGCTTGTGAATTAATGCTAGAGGAAAAATGTATTTTTGTGCGGATTCTTTTAGTCACCAAACATCAGAACAACGCTTAATTATTCCCTGGATGTAAATTCGCAAAAGAATTAGCAAACCAAAAATGAAGTAGGTATTTGTATTGTAAAAACGCTGGTTTTCTTTAAATGAATACAACAGGAACAGCTTAGATCACCCTTGGATATTCAATGTGCGGTGAGCAGATAGCATTTAAAATGTATATGCAGCTGCACAGGACACACACGGACTTCAGATCCAATACCCCGACAAAATCAGAAATAGAACGTTAAGGAAGGCCAGTCTCTGAGACAGCGCTGAGACACCCCCCAGAAAATCGCTGTAGAAAAATGAGTTCTTTATATCAGCCTATTCATAGCAGCCGCAGCACCACCTTCCCTAATCATACAGTGAGAGCGGTATGAGCTCCCAGCGTCGCGTCCCGGACTTATATAGTTCGGTGGACGTCACAGAATCCCGCCGTACCTCTGAATTTGGCTTCATCTCTGCACAGTCATGCAGGCTATGCCTTCTTCCACCCAGAGTCTTTGCCCCATGTAACGCCAATGTGCTCGCAGCCATTTTTTCAATCAAAAGCACACTTTTCGTTTCACCGCGAAGCACCCCAAAGTTTCGGCTTCGTTCCGAACCAAAGTTTTCCTGAAATTCTAAACTAATTCCACTTCGTTAGAATCAATTCGCCCATCTCTAGTCATACATACAGGCGCATTGTAGTGCCAATACGACAAGTCTGGCTGAGGCAGACCACCTTTGACCTGGTATGGCTGTTCTTAATGTTCTGTACCTAGATTTGGCGTCATAGAATCATAAATGTATCTAAATCTTTGAATGTGGTGTGACATGTCCCCAGAACGCCCCTAATCTTTTTTGCATTAAAAAGTGTGTTTGGTGCATTACCAATGCAATTATCGTACAAAAGTTTGGAGTACACCTTTGTATACATTCATTTTGGCCCAAAGTACACCGTAAAACTGGTGCAGCCCTGTTCATACATGTCACCCAGAGTAGTCCCCGGCGCCGCCGCTATACGCCGGCGCGCCGCCGTCGTTAGGGTCCTACAGCCGCTACCAGTCGCTAAGCTATCGCTTAGCGGCTTATACTGTGCGACGGCAGCGGTGGCTGGACTAACTGTTATGTGCGTTCCTCCGGACGCACATCAGTTAGATGCTTCAGCGGAGCAGAGAGCTCCGCGAGTTAAACTGTAGGCCGCAACAGGAATGTGCACAGCCCATGGCGCGTGCGCGTCATCACGGGCCCGCGCGCGTCCTGGTGACGTCCTCGCCGCTGAAGAAAAGACCGGGAGCACCGACTCGACAGCGACAGCAGCGGGGACGAGGTCAGGTAAGTGCTGTCATGGATTACTTTAAAATTAGCGCTATTCATGTTGGGGGTCTATTATCTACTGTTTTATGGTGCAGGGAGAGGGGCCTTTATCTAATGTTCTATGTGCAGGGAGGGGGCTGGTGTTAACTATTGTTATATGTCAGGAGGGGGGCTGGTTATCTATTGTTATATGGTGCAGGGAGGGGGCTGTTATCTATTGTTATATGTGGCAGGGAGGGGGCATTGTTAATCTTTTATTGTAATATGTGCAGGGAGGGGCGTTATCTATTGTTATATGTCATGGAGGGGGGCTTCGTGTTATCTATTGTTATAATTGCAGGGAGGTGGGTTGTTATCTATTGTTATTATGTACATGGAGGGGCTATTAATCTATTGTATAATATGTGCAGGGAGGGGCTGGGTTATCTATGTTATATGTGCAGGGAGGGGGGCTGTTATCTATTGTTATATGTACATGGAGGGGCTATTATCTATTGTTTATATGTTGCAGGGAGGGCTATTCTCTTTGTTAAATGTGCCAGGAGGGGGCTGTTATCTATTTGTTTATATGTGCATGAGGGGGCTGTTTATCTACTGGTTAAATGTGGCAGGGAGGGGGCAGTTATCTATTGTTGTTATGTGGCAGTAGGTGGGGCTATATCTATTGTTATATGTGCAGGGAGGGGGGCTATTAATTACTTATATACGTGCAGGGAGTGACGATAATCTACCTACATATGTTCTGTGAGTGCCTATAAGCACCTAAATAAGCACGTGCTGTGGGCTATAAGCTATCTATATACCGCTGTGGGACCTATGAAGCTATCTATATACCTGCTGGGGACCTAAACCTTCCTATATACCTGCTGGGGGGACATAAACCTGCCTATATACCTGATGGGGGACCTATAACCTGTCTATATACCCTGCTGGGGTACCTAAACCCTGCTATATAACCTGCTGGGGGACCAAAACCTGGCTTATACCTGCTGGGGGACCTAAACCTGGCTATATACCTTCTGGGGGACCTCAAAGCCTGGCTATATACCTTCCTGGGGGAACCTAAACCTGCCTATATACCTGCTGGGGACCTAAAACCGTGCCTAAAATACCTACTCGGGGGACCGTAAACCTGCCTAATATACCTACTGGGGGATCCATAACATGCCTATATACCTACTGGGGGAACCATAACCAGGCCTAAATACCTGCTGGGGGACATATAAACTACACACCTACCTACTGGGAGATTATATAAAGTATATAACCACCTACTAGAGGGACGAATAACTTACTGGAGGTACCCTATTACCTTCACTGGGGACACATAATTTACTGCGTGTGAAGTCGCGAACAGTCGTTAAGCCGGGTGGTAAGGCCGCAGCTCAAGTCAGTGGATAAGAGTTAGCAATCGACTTCCGCGGACTCCAGTCGGTTTTTAAGCCAGTTGTTAAGGCCTCAAGTCGATTGTTAAGACCTTAGCAATCGACTCCGGGGACTAACCCAGAGTCCTCTAGACATAGTCCAGGAAGAGCAAGTAGCCCTTGGGCATAACTGCTACTCTGTAGGCTAGAGTCTAAATCAGAGAAAAGGGCCTGAGGAGTTGTATGGAGAATTGCAAGAAAACTAACTGCTAAGACGGAGATAAGTGTGAAACCCCATTGTGAGTTTGTCTGCCTGTCAATAGTTTGCAAAGCTCCTGTGAGTAAAGCCTGTAAAGTCCCAGGGGATGAGGCCTATGAGGGCATTGCCTGAGCAAAATATGAGGAGACGCAGTGTGGAAAGCTCCTGGTCATCATCATGTATTACATCCTGTATAGGCGAACCCAGTACCTGCCAGGGATCAGCATAAAGGTGTGGTACCGGTCAGACACAAACACAAGGCCATATTTACAGCTTAATGGCTGGACAATGAATTAATCCCAGTAGGAGGCAGCATAAGCCCCAGTGCTGCCAGGAAGAAATTTTAGAAGTGCAGATAACTTATGAACAGTTGCTCATATATCCACTAGGGGGGCAACTGCCTAGTAAAAACTGCCCATCCAATAAGTACCAGTTCACATCAGTATTGAAAATCCACAAAAACACACAGAGGAAATTGCACAAATGCAAAAGTAGTGATAAAGAACTACTCACACGCCTACTATCAATGAAGTGGGTGAATGCTAGTATTACAATTGCATACAGATAAGGCTATATAAAGGGTGCCAATCATACAGTTACGTGTGATGCACCATGCTGGCTTACAATTAATTAATAACGTCCCTACTATTTGATTTCAAGTGTCGAACACAAACCAACTGTAACCATAACCTGAGCCCTAAGTTTAGGTTACTTTTGGGAATTCTTACTTGTCCCCCATTGCCTCCAGTTCTGTGGCACTTACATTAATTTTCTCTAACATCACTTACAAGTGTAGACCCAAAGTGACATCAAAAGTGACGTTATGGCACAAGCCATCATTTTATCATCCTAAAGTTACAACTAGACTCGATCTAGAATTTGATATGGCTACATAAGTAATAATATTTTTTAGTTTTAGGTAGTTATCTAAGCCTTTCTTGAAACCCTCAACTGATTCACAGTTGACATGGTTAAGACGGCATTTCTCCTCTGGAAATTGAATCCTTTTTTCTCTAGATGAATGGAATGTCCCCTTGTCTTTTGAGGGGGCTTTACATGAAATAGATTTTCCTCATACTTTTTGTAGGGGCTATTTATATGCTTATATAAATTAATCATATCTCCCTGGAGCTGTCTTTTCTTAATGATAAATAAGTTTAATTCTTTAAACCTCTCCTTATAACTAAGATACTCCATTCCCCTTATGTTTGGTTGCTCGTCTTTGCACTCCCTTTAGTTCCATTAAATTCTTTCTGTAAATTTGATACCCGAACTGAACAGTATAATTCAAGTGAGGCTGTACCAATGATTTATATAGCGGTCATATTACATCCCTGCCCTGCGAGTT
Source organism: Phyllomedusa bahiana (assembly GCA_025379985.1). Lineage (NCBI taxonomy): Eukaryota > Metazoa > Chordata > Amphibia > Anura > Hylidae > Phyllomedusa > Phyllomedusa bahiana. The sequence goes on from JAODAL010021987.1 coordinate 37,128, forward strand.
CATGCCTCTTTTAATGTATGCCAAAATCCTGCTGGCCTTAGAGGCAACTGATTGAAATCGCATGTTGTTCTGTAATCTATGTTCTACAAGAATTTGCAGATCCTTCTCAACAGGCAATTCTTCCAGTTTTTCACCCCATAGGACATATGGTACATGCATATTAGTAATACCTAGATGCAGAACTTTACATTTATCCACACTGAACTTCATTCTGTAACTGTAAAACCTCTTCCATGTTGTACTGGGGATTTTTTTGTCTCCTGCAGGGAATGGAGTTCTGACCTGCCTCTGTAGCAGTTGGTTTGGCCTTTTTCTGTGATTTTAAGTATATCTACATGGATAGTGTTGTGGGGCAGAAACGCACAATATTACCAGTCCGTGCAAAGAAGTATTAAAGACAAAGATTTTTCTAAAATCAGGACCAAAATGGCAGTAAATTCACAGGAAAAATAAGTACTCATTGTTTTCACCATTAATTTACAGTAACTTAACATAAATCTGAAGTGACTCTTTACTATATCATAGCAATAATGCAAACAAACCTATGCTGATTTATAGATTTATCTGGGGCTCATTATGGCAACATTTTGCAGTAACATTTTTCTCTTCTGTACAGGGTGCAGTATTTTAATCTAACAAAATTGTGATCTAAAATATTTTATGGACTTTAATGTTAGTCACTAAGATATGTTTGAAAATATAGCAATTATAGTTAAAATGGCTTTAATATGAACGAAAACGTGTTAGTAGTGTGAACTAATTTCAATCCATACCATTAGCTCATGCCTATTTAGATATACTAATGACCTTAAGCACATGGCTGTATTATATATTTTCCACCTCCAAGTTGTATGGAGTTGTATTACAGGGCCAGTGCACATGTATGGGTCTTTAGTGTATGCATCAAATTCCATATGGAAGCAATCAGAGATTAAGGTGTGGAATGTGACCTAAACAATTGTGACATGCTCTGTTGGATAGCATACATGAAGAATTCTTCTGTGTATACAGCACTCAATGGAGCAAACAGAGGCTGTAAGACACTGTACAACACAATGGTGCAGTTGATGTCATACAGAGTCTGCTGTATGCGCAATGCCTTTATTGTAATCTTGGGCTTGCTATTTTACTTTCTTTATCATTTTGCATTATAGTGTGCTAATATAAGCACTTCTTAAAAATGCAATCCAGATCTGCATAATATACCTAAACCTCTGGCAGCCTATGGTATACTCACAGTGATAAAGTATATCAAATGATCAGAACTAGAAGGTTTTCAGTACTTTTTAGTATATAAATTCTTATATCTTAATACTGAAATATTTAGGTTTAAAGAAAAGTTATAGATTTCCCTTTTGCTATGTTTCTCATCCCTAAACATAATCAAATTCTCGAAAAACTGAAAAAGACACACAAATGACCTTATATATTAAGAACTTAAGACTTCATAAAATACATAACTTTCAATGAGATCTCAAATGTCTACATTGTATAGGCACAACAATATAGATCTAGAACACGAAAGAAAAAACATTTCTTCAACTGAAACTTTTCTTCCAGTAATTTTAAGGTAACCCTGGGACAGATGAAATTATCTTTCATGGTGCATAAAATTCTTAGTTTTATCACTGTATGATCATTTTAAAGCAGCCTGCCTAAGTGACGGAAATATTCTTCTATCTCAAATGAATACCCCTGTATTTTCTTATTTGATGTGATCGTACCATTGCACTGTTGATATCTGCAGATAGATGAATAGAGTTTAAAATCCAGACGTAAAAAGTCTCTTACATTTATTTGAAGTCTTCCATGATTGACAAGGCTCCCTTAGAACAAAACCGGCAGTGGAACTATCTTTGATATTGGAGGGGCTTTTATATATTTCACATAGTCCTGATTATATGAAGCAACCGTGTGAAATCTATCTTTAACCATCTAAAAAAAAAATCATACCCATGTTTTATTAATATGACGTTAGGCAATTTGGAAGGGAAATTATCTAAACTATTTGTTGTTTAATGAACTGGCTGAAGTGAATGTGTACATTTTCTATAATAAATTGAAGGTTTGATAATTACTACAGAATAAAATAATGGGGATATTTTAAGGCACAGATCAGAGCCAAATCATTTTCAATTAACATAAAATAAAAGGGAAAAATAGATCTGAATAACATGTTTGTTAAAACTTAAATAAAAACATTTAAACAATAAGAAAAAGAAGACGAAAGGTAGTGGAATAATAATTGTCAGTTGCTTAACCAGCTCCTGACCAGGATGTTTATTCCACTTCCTGAAAATGTACATTTTCCTTTTCTGTAGTACACGAGTTTGAATGCTATATTGCTTTTTTTTTGTACTCAGTTATTCTACAAAGTTTTTGCCTTTTTCCATTATATGTCAGGCTTTATTTTTATGTATGTTTTTTGTAATATGAGGGAAGATAGTAAAAAAAAAAGCTTATTTTTCACAAGCTTGATTTTTCATAAATTTATTTCTTAACAGCAGATGTGGGGCTCACAGTTTTGTGATTGTGTTACTTTTCCATCCAGTCGTTTATATTCAGGTGAGAAAAAGTTTTAGGGTTGTCGCGGGCGGGATCAAATGTTTCACAGGTTCACACAGCATATAGTGTGTACTTTAAACAATGCTATGGCCCAGCTCCAATTCACCTCCAATGTCACTTCTTTTTATGGGATCATATGAGTGCCGAGAATACGCTGGGAAATCATTGCACTCAATGAGTGCAATTTTTCCATATTTGCAGGGTGTACGTCAGGCACATTGCATCGCAAATACGCTCTGAAGCATGCCACACAAACATGTCATGTGAATATACCCTTAGTATTAATTTTAACCCCTTCAGGACCCGTGTTTTTTTTTTTTGTGACACGTTCGTTTTTTCCCTCCTCGTCTTCTGAAAGCCATAACTTTTTTATTTTTCCACCTACATAGACACATGAGGTCTTTTATTTTGCGGGACAAGATGTACTTTCTAATGGTGTTATTCACTATACTATAGAATATACTTTGAAACCGCAAAAAAATTCCAAGTGGGACAAATTGTGAAAAAAAACTTTTTTTCGCCATGTTTCTTGGTGATTTGCTTTTACGTAGTTCAATCTTCGGTAAATATAATGTATTATCTGTATTCTACAGGTTGTTACGCATCCGGCAATACCAAACATGTAGGGTTTCTATTATGGTTTGGCACTGTAAATAAAATTCCAAACATTTTCTATTTTTGACATTTGCGCCGCGGCGCCAGTTTGTGCGAACTATAACTTTTTTGTACTAACACCTACGGACGTCAGTGAGGTTGCATTTTTTGCGGGCTAAAGTTTGCTTTTTATCGCTAGCAGTTTGGAATGCATGTGACTTTTTTGATCATTTTTATTCATTTTTTTGAGTGACGTAAAATGACAAAAAAACGCAATTTTGACGTTTGGATTTTTTTTTCTTCTACGGTGTTCAGCGTACAGGATAAATTATGTTATATTTTTATATATAAGACTTTTTCGGACGTGGCAATACCAAATATGGGGTATTTTTTTATTATTTTAATGATTTTATTTGTAAAATGGGGAAAGGGGGGTGATTTGAACTTTTAATACTTTTTTTTTTGTACTTTAAAACTTTTTTTTTTTACTGTAACATTTAGTCCCCCCGGCGGACGGAAGTGGGGCAAACCGGCCAGGGTAAGTGACGGGAGCCTTCACAAGGCTCCCCACCACCACCATGCCCGGTTTTCGGCTATGCTGCGCCGGTGCCGTTGGCCATACCGATCGGTGCGCGGCACCGATCGGCGTTCATTCAGACGCCGCGGCCATCTTTGCCGCGGTGTCTGATGAGTAAAACAGCGCCAGCAGGCGGAGCCACCCGCCGGCGCTGTTACTGCCGGGTGTTAGCAGCGATTTGCCACTAACACCCGGCGGCTGTGCGGGGGGGTCGCAGCGCGATCCCCCTGCAAAGCCCTTTAGCAGCCCTGGGACGTACTCATACGCCCAGGGTCGTGAAAGGGTTAATAAAATTTTTGTGTGTATTTTTTATTACATTATTTTATCTTACATATTGTGCCAATCATAAAGTCAGTAAAAGACCTGTGAGGGGCATTTTTACTCCTTTTTTTTACAGATCTCCTCTGTTACTGGGGCTGAAGTGTTAGCCTCAAATAAAGGGGAATTCCAGGGTAAATATATCCACTGCACTGATTGCAGAGCTGATCTGATAAGACCCAGCAGCTCAGGCAATTACAGATTCCTCCACTGGCGCAGGTGAACAATTAGTCCAGAACGTCCATGTAGAGATATACAGCCACTGCCCAGATGCTTAAAGCCACAGTCAGCTAGTAGTTAAAGGAGTTTTGCCATCACAAACATTGATGGTATTTCAATAGGATAAGACATCAATGCCATATAGGTGCTCGTCTCACTTTTGGGACCCATACCTATCTCCAGAATGGGTCCCCGAAACTGAATGCAACCACTCAGCTGTTTTTGGAACTCCTACTGATATGAATAGAGAGTAACTGTGCTACCACGGTCACTTCTCTATTCAGAACAGAGAGTTTCAAGTGCTTGATCTAGAGACAGGTGTGCCCTACCTGACTTTGATGACATATCCTATTAATATGCTATCAATGTTTGTAACATAGAAGACATAGTAGGTAAGGGTGGAAAAAGACACAGGTCAGAATAAATCCTCGGATCAATGTTCTATCTCCAGAATCTAGTCCACATAACCTGTACTAATTAATTTTTACAAGAAGGCATCTAACTCCCCTTTTCAACTTCTTAAATGAATCCACACCATCAGAACATTTTGTGGCAGTTTATTCTATAGTCCTCACTTCTCATTTCAGCAAAGAACCCAATTTGATGATGGCGAACACACGTTTTATCCTAGACGTAGAGGATGACCCCTTGTCACTGTTATAGGTCTAGGTGTAAAAGGATTATGAGAGAGATCTGTGTACTTTCCTTTTAAATATTTGTACATGACAATTAAATCACCCCTAAGTAGGGCCATCTTATTCATTGGGCACACTAGACTTATTCGACTTATTTAATGGTTTGTATGTTCTCAGATTAAAACTATGGTGTGAAAGGAAACCATCAACTCCCTACCCCACCAATTAGCCTTGTAGGTCGCCAGCTGCTTTAGACGTGTGGGTTGTAAGATGTCATGGTAGCATCCTGACACAGGCCTCATTCAGGGGATCCTGACATTCATCCTTAGTGAACAGTGAATGGCTAGTTTAGAGACAAGTGGCCTGATTGAGGGTTACATTTGGGCATGGACCACGAGGCCTCTGTGCTATGAACAGACCCTCAGTAAAATTTGCTTTGCCCCAGGGCCCATAATTATGTTAAGATAGTTGTGCCCCAAGACATCTTTTTTTTTAGCTGAATAACCCCAAAAATAACCAGAAAAAACTCTAATCACCAGCCATTTGTTACACGAATCCTGTGTGGTTTTACTGATTATTTTCTAGCGACTAGAAAAACCGAACCAGCTATTCACACTGCCATTTCTTGAATACGAAGCTCTACTTTTCTGCACTCCTACTTGCAATTTGGTGTGGATGAAGATAAAGTGCTAAACATTTATGATTGGTAACGTTTAAAAAAGTGTGCCGGGAAAAAGGAGTCCTTTGAAACACCATTTAGTGAAACTGGATATTGACTATATACTGTCCTTGGACCGCATTATCTACCAATAAACCGTCTGACTCCCAGATTAAAAAGTGGCCATAGAAAAAGGAATACCTTAGAGAAACACCATTCTTAGTTGAACTGGGCAAGACTATAACTGTTCCCTGAACCGAGCGAGTATGGACCATTACACATACCGTGTCTGAACCCCAGACAAAAAAGTCTGGAACTAGAGTCTTTCAACAAACCATTTTAGTTAAACTGGTAACATATGACTATAACTGTTCCTGGCCACAGCTCATGAGCCAAAAACCCTGCACAGGTGCCCTATGGACCATCATCAGCAAAATTTCTCAATAAGAAAATAATAGTGATGATTCTTATTCACGTTGAACGATCGTCACGGTTCGATAGTCGAATATCGGCACATGTATCAAGACGATTTCCCTGATAGTCGATAACAGATTATCGCCTCTATTGACCATTAAAAGTCTAAGGTGAGAACAGAACAACACCTCATAAATTACATCACCAAACATGGGCTGGAGAACTGGAACACACATCCACAACATCAAATGGATACATGCTAATCCTAAGCAAAACACTATAGGTTCTATATTAAAATCCACAGGAAAAAAAAGTCGACAGACCGATCACTATCCCAGTCTTGTACACAGCCTGAACCCTGAAACCTGCATCGACTGGCCACAAATAAAATATGCCAGAAGCAGTATGATTTCTGAAGCATCATTTTACTTGAACTGGATATTGAGAATCCTTGTCCCTGGAACGCAGCACTGAGCACCAAACCTCTGCAGTGACACCCCGCAAATTAAAAAGTGCCGGAAAAAGGAGTCTTTTCACCACCATTTAGTCTAACATAGACTTGGACCATTGATACTATATCAGTTCCATGTGTACCGCCCATGAAAACTGACCATTAAACCTGTCTCGACCCACAGAATTAAACAAATGCCGAAAAGGAGTCATTGAACCACCATCTTTAGTTTGAACTGGACACATTGACTCAAAACCACTGTTCAGTACAACAGTATTCCATTAAACCTCTGTCTGGACCCAAAGAATTTAAAAGTGTCAGGAAAAAGGATTCTTTAAACCACCATTTTAGAGTTGAACTGGACTATGACTTCTATATCTGATATCCTGTACCCGCAGAATGACCATTAAACCTGTCTGACCCACGATAAAAAAGTGCCATGAAAAAGTGAAACCAGTGTCAACCACCATATTACTTAGTTTCCCTTGGTACATGTGACACTAACCTTACCCGGGCCACAGCATGAGCCCAAACCTGCATGACCCCCAGATTCTAAAAGTGCCAAAGTGAAATAGGTAGTCTTAACCCCTCCATATTAGGTTGAAACTGGACATTAACTATATCTGTCCTGTACCAGCATGTATGACCATTAACCTGTCCTGACCCCCAGATTAAAAAGTGCCATAAAAAAGGAGTCTTTGAACACCCACCATTTTAATTGAACTTGACAATGACTATACCTGTCTCCTGGGCCACAGCCTGAAGCCCCAAAACAACCTGCATGACGCCCCCAGATTTAATAGTTCCGGAATGAGGAGCTGTTAACATCCATTTTGTTGACCTGGACATATACTATACCGCCTCGGTACCGCAGATGACCATGAAACCTGTCTCTTAACCCCCAATTTAAAAGTGCCAGAAAAGGAGTCTTTCAAACCACCCTTTTATTGGAACTGGGACATTGACTATATCAGACTGGTCACAGCATGAGACCCTTAAACCTGTCTTTCTATCCACAGATCACAACTTATTTTGTACAGTACTGTTATTTATGTAATAATTTTTTGTAACTACATTTTGTCTACAGAATTTATTTAGGCGGAAATTTTATTTGACATAGTTTTAATTATTACATTTTGCTTTTTTCTCACAAGTGTTGATAACATACAACATACACCCCTCTCCCTTGCAGTTTTAAAGGGTTATTTTTTAACATGTGGGAAATGTGTTAATTCGTCCGCACGACCCCATACAGTAAGAGACAAAATGTCACTCAATCTCATCCCCAAACAACTTCTTAGTTTAGAATAACATTTCAACTCCTTGTCGTCTGAGACAGAGTTCAGCCAATCAATTCAATGTTTTCATTTTTTCCTCAAAACCTTCTATCATTGATTAGGGGACAGAATCCCTTCGAGAGATCAAATTATGCGACCTCCATAGTACTGACACCAGCCCCAGAAAATTTAAAAAGCCTCAATTGTGGCAAATTTGTGTCGAGCCCTGGACCCTTTTTGACACTACTTAAAACCTCAACAGAAATCACTTTTTCAAAATAATCTGATTTTTAGAGACAAATTTGAAGCTCGTCCAGATTCAGAGCCCATAAACGGTGAAGCCAGTGCTGCCGTCAGCCATTCTGTTAACCGGAATGTCCAGCTGCCAGGGCCAGACTTACAGTGGGTGGCAGGTGTAGAGCCAGAGCTAACGTCTGATCATCTATTAACAAAGCAGGTTGCACAGCCAGGGCCGTAGTTACAGTGGAGGTGCGGGAGAGCATCCATGCTAGCGTCGTGTCATCTATAAACACGTCAGGTTTCACAGCAGCCAGGGCCTGGAGTTATCAGTGGTGACGAGTGAGGAGCCCAGGCTGGCGTCCGTCAATCCTATTAACTCGCAACATTGTAAAAATGCCCTTATGACGCAGCACAGCGAAAACAGTCCATGCTGAAAAGCAAGGTGCGGGATGCGAAGTAGACGTGTAAGACCTCCCGCCTTCCTCAGTACAAGCACAGTCCAAGAGACCTGGTTGTACGCTTGCCCCTTCCGTATGGAGTCTCTGTCAGGACCACTTGGAGCTTCCACTTGGAAATACGTGTGTTAACGCTCATTTTCCACCCATGTGCCCTTTTTCTTGGCATTACTTCTTTTCTCTCATTTTCTCAACGTCTGGATGAATTTATCTCTGTTCTTTGTTCTCTGTTCCCGTGCCCATACACCATCGTCCTCTGAATCAAACCTACATCTGTCATAGTCTTCCTGAAGCTCCCCTTGTACAATTTCAGAGAAGTTTTTCTTCTTACCACTATTTGCGTACATGCAAGTTTTTTAGTAAGTTTAATTCTAGAAAACACATTTTAAAATAGTTGAAAGGAATCCCCACCCATTTCTTTGTTCTGCTCTATTTTTTAATTGTCATATAATGGGTCTTGTCTCCAATACAGGATTGTGCTACTATGTTAAAGATCTTGCAAAACACAAGGTTCATTGATTGGCAATATTTTGTCCATTAACAGTTCGTCCTACACCTACTTCTGTTCATCCTGACAGCACCCATCACCCTTTGATAGCCACTCTTTGACAATTGTGAATAACAAAATGTCCTTGTTAGAAACCCCAGACGAATCTACTTTACAATAGGACCTGTATTCTAGCTGCATATCACAGCAAAATGCCCCCAAAAAATTCAAAACAACATGACCGCATGAGCCACTTTTTGGAACAATTTGTGAAGAACAAATGCCTGTGTTAGAAACAAACATCTTTTTATAACCGGACCAGTAGTCTAATAGCTCGCATGTCACAGCAAAATGCCCTCAAAAATTCAAAACATGACCCTTGAGCCACTTTAGAGACAATTGTAGAAGAACAATGGTCTGTTACAGAAAACAAAATTTTTCAATTTTTAATAAGGACCTGTTAGTATGCTGCATTTCAAAGCAACATGACCCCAAACAATTAGAAAAATGACATTCTCAGCCAGGTTAAAAATTGTGAGGGATAAAAGCCACTTAATAAGCACACCATTTCTGTTCCAAAGACCACGATATAATTGCTGAAAATCACAGCACAATAACCACACTAACAAATTATAAAAATGACTCGCACAGCCATTGTCAAAAATTGTGAGGGAAGAATGCACACTCTAGAACCACATGTTCATGTTTCAAGGACCACGATAATGCTGTATACTCACAGCAATCATGACCTCAAAACCATTGCACAATATGCAAAACTTCACTAAGAGATGTAAACTAAAAATATGTAATAGCGGTGTTCTGTCATGAACCTTGCTGTCTTTACCTTACATCTCCACAACCGTGCAAAACCAGCAAAATGAACTGTTGTCTTATGAGAATTAGAAAAACAATGTTGCAGTAAGTAAGTTGTTGAGCGATACGTGGCCATATTTCGTGACTTCGCATCTATGGTTCGAACTAGTCGACCATACATCGAGACAAATACTCGATAGTTGATATTAGATTATGAGCGAGTGACCATTAAAGTCTATGGGAGAAAACAACACCTTCAATCTTACAGTATCCCAAACAGGCTCGGAGAGAAGCTGAATAACTTCCACAACAGTCAAATTGATACGTGCAAATCTTAGGCAACACATCATAGTTTCTATAACAGCCACATGAAAATAAATCACACACCATGCAATATCCCAGTCTTGTACCACATCATCACTCTTAACAAACCAGCAACACCCACAAACATTAAAAATTGCCAGAAGGCTAGTATGATTTGAACCACCATTTTAGTTTCACTGTCGACCACATGACGTTATCCATTCCTGGTGCCACAGCGATTAGCCCCAAACCAGCAGTGACCTCCCCGATTTAAAAAGTGCCCTGAAAAAGTCGTCTTTCAACCACCATTTGCTTGTTTTTATTTTTATTTTTTTTTTATTACTGTTAGATTATGAACTGACATTGGACTATATCTGTCCTTGTACCGCAGAATGAACCATTAAAACCTGTCCCCTGCCCCGCCAAATTTAAAAGGTTCTGGGAAAAGTGGGTCCCGCCCCCTCACATCTTGACCACGTCATTTAGGTTGAACTGACATTGAACTTAATATCTGTCCCTAGTACCACAGAATGACCCATAAACCATTCCTGACTCCACAAGATTAAAAAATGCCGATGAAATAGAGTCTTTCAACCACCATTTTAGTTTCACTGGACATATCTTCCCTGTCTGGGTAGTCGCTTGGGCCCCTCCGTATAGAGTGCCGGACCAATTGAGCATCACTGGAGAATACTGAGGGCGTTCAACGCTCCTGTTTTACAAAACCCAGGTGCCCTTTTCTTGGCATTCTTTTTCTCATTTTTACCTCATTGTTGATGGAGTAAATTGTCTCTGTACTTTGTTCTCTGTCCATGCTCCACACTCATGTCCCTCTGTAATAACCTACAATCGTTCAAGTTTTTGCTGTAACCTCTTGTACAATTCAGAGAATTCTTTACCAGCTATTTTGTACATGCAACGTTTTTTAGTAGCTTAATTCCTTGAAACACGCACATTTTTAAAATAGGATTGGAACCCACCATTTTTCGTTGTTTCTCTTTTTTTTCAATTGTATTAAATGGTTTCTCCCATACAGATTGATACTATGTTACAAGAATCTTGCAAAAAACAAGTCATTTTGCAATATTGACTCCCATCTAACAGTTGTTCCTAAACCCTATCCGTTTCTGATCAGCAACCATCACCCTTGAGCCACTCATTAGACATTGTGAAGAACAAATGTCTGTTACGCAAAACAATTTATTTTACAATACGACCCTGTATATAGCTGCCATTCAATCAAAATTGCCCCCAAAAATTCAAAGCATGACCCTTGAGTACCACTTTGTGGTACAAAATTTTTTGTAAGAACAAAAGTCTGTAAGAAACAAACATTTTTTTTATATAATAGGACACCTGTAGTTAATAGCTGCATTTCAAAGCAAAATAGCCCCCCAAAAATTCAAAGCATGACCCGAGCCCACTTTGGACAAATGCGTGAAAGAACAAATGTCTGTTAGAAACAACATTTTCTTATAAAAATATGACCTGTAAGTATTGCTGCATTTCCAAAGCAGCAATGGTGACCCACAAAAATATATAAAAACAAATGACTCATCAGAGCCACTAATTAAAAATTGTGAGGGAGAAATGCGACTTAAAAGCCACAATTCTTGTTCCCAAATGACCCTTGCAAAATTTTTTTTATTGCCCTGTATCTCACAGCTATACAATGAACCCAAAAAATATAAATATACTTCTCAGCCCACATATTAAAACAATTGTGAGCGCAGTAGAAATGGCACTTAAAAGCCACATTATCTGTTCCAAAGTACCATGATTATTGTATGTATCTCACAGCGTCAACAAGACCCCAAAAACATTATAAATATGACTCTCTTATATCACACGGACAGACAACTATTTAAAAATTGTGAGGAGAACTCATGCGTCACTTAAAAGCCACATTTCTGTCCAAAGGACCCATAATTATAGCTGTATCCCTCATCAGCTAAAGACCTCAAACCAGTGATCAATTGCGATAAACTTTCTTAAAGATAAAAGTGAGTAAAATGGAATACGGTGTGTCATGAAACCTTTGCTGGTCTTCTTTACAGACTCCTCACAGCAAAACTCAGCAAAATGAACTGTTTTGGGAAAACAGAGAATAAATAAATTGCAGTAGAACAATGATCATTGGTGAAAAAAAATTATTTTTTTCAAGAGCGACCCTTTCTGTTTGAAAAGGTAATGTGAAGCGTAGACCCGCAACTAAATCGGTGACCTCACATCAATTGGTCCACAACATACATCAGAGATCCATGCCTGATTCAATCTTGATGAAAGTCAAACGACTCCCATTATCTGTGGACTTAAGACCGGATGCATACTGTCCTGTAATGACTCCTCGCCAGCTGTCTTCTGAAGAGTCCGCTCTAGATATGACGCTGGCTTCTGGTGCAAGGACAACACCTCTATACTCTATGGCAAATAAGTGGCGAGCGAGCTCGTGCCATTCGTCTACATTTGGATATCCAGAAGTCTATTGGGTTCTCGAAACACATACAAAACACGGTAGATGACAGAACGCAGATATGTCGGGCACCATGAATCTAAAGCTGGTCTCTGTGTGTTTGACAATGTGGGCCCTGCACTTGCAAGCGTTGGAGTGGAGGTGGTAAGAACAAAAAAACGATTGCCACGAGGTCACCCAATAAGGCTTCTGCCCCACCATTGCCTGCTGCGGACTGCTGCTCGCAGCAATCGGACTACTTGGCACTCTACTGCTGTCACTTGCTGATGTTTTGTCCACCGTGACATTTGGGTAACGAGAAAGGCAGAACGCAACAGAATGTCTCCATCTTGATACATTATCGACAGGTCCACATTTCCATTGCTCATTAAATCTCTATTTGGGAGGTGGAAAGGAAAGTGATAGTTTTGTTTTGTACGGGTGGGGATCCAGGAGGGTGGCCACCCAGTAACGAGTTGTTCGGTTGATTTTTGATGGCCTTAAATGCGACGGGATATCATGTTGAGGAAAGGGAGCATCCAAGCACTCATGTATGAGAGATGGAGCCTTGAATTCCCTAGCCCTCTGTCGAGGGGCACTAGCAAACTCATACTGCCCACATCTTCCTCCACCGCCTCAAAATTCGCGACCAACCTTCATTTCCAAGGCAGGACCGGCGATCGTTAACGCTACGTGTCTATGAATACTCCCTCCTCCTCCTTCTCCTCATCTGCCAATATCCGGCACAGCTTCAACACATAGCCCTGATTTGCCTGAGAACTGATGCACCCATGAGAGCTTGATGCGACACTTGAGCACTATCTTTCGGGACCCCGAACCATACTCCCCTTGCCTTATTGAAGTTTATCAGATGATATAATTGTTGAAACTGTCGGCCTTGTGATTTTGAGACGGAGACAGAAAGGCTCCGTGTCCGCATCTCTGTGTCCGTCCACCCTTCCTCCTTCCGTCGCTGAGCGGGACAGTTGTTTCAGACAGGTTCCAATGATTCGTTCTCCAGACTAATGATCACCACAATGCTCATGCTGGACAAGTGCATTGTCCCACTGACCATTTTGCAGATTGCTATAAATACCAGATATTTTTGGCACCTTTCAATCACCTCTTTGTGGCTGACTTATAAAACATTGAGCTGTATCAAATTACGTGATGCTAGAGCCTCAATGAACAAAGCTTAAACTATAGTGGCGCCAAAAGTCAAAAATCCACGTATCTGTACTATGTATTACGAATAATACAAGATATTTTTGGCACCTTTCAAATTCAACAACTGTGTGACTATAAAAATTGCTGGAGCACACAAATTTAAGTGCAAGGTTTCTATCACCAAATACAGAGGACTGAGGGCAACAAGTGCGCAAAACGCCAGGGTAACACTTTAGTCAGCGTTATGTATTACGTCACATAATACAAGGTCATTGTTCGGCACCTTTCATTCACCTGTGGTTGACATATAAAATTGCTGTAATCAAATTTTTAAGTGCATAGAGCTGCCTCAAGTGAACAAAGCTGTAGTGCGCCAAAGTCAAAAAACACGTAACTGATTATGAAATCGTCTAACTACAAATATTTTTTGGCACCTTTCAATTCACAACTTGTGTTGACTATAACATCTGGCTGTTTGTCTAGATTTAAGTGCAAGTCCGAGCCTCAAATGCAAACATAAGCTGTAGTGCGCCAAAGTCAAAAACATGTATCTTTTATGTATATCTAGTATATATAAAGATATTTTCACGCACCTTCCAATTCACCTCTGAGGTCGACCTATACAAATTGCTTGATTCCAAAGTTTCAGTGCAAGGTGGATATATCAACAAAGGTCGAATGTCTAAATTGTAAAAGATTAACACCTATCTGAAATGTAATGCTGACATAATACAATTAGTTTTTGCACCTAACAAAGAGACTGCATTTACGCTATAAAGAAGATTGTCTGTAATCCTAACTATAAGTTCAAGCTGCCCAAAATCCAGAATATTTCAATAGAACAACTCTGTTAATAAATAAAGCTATTTGCAGTGCAATAGCACCTAACACTAAGTTCTTGGTGAGAAAACTTTTATCCAGTAATTCTTTAATAAGCTTGTCTTTAGTTCGCCGCTGCACCCCCGCGTGCCCCCCCCCGCTTCCCCCCTGTCGACTTAACATTGTAGATGCTACCTTTAAAATTCCTCTATCTAACTACAATAAATATCTTCCAATCTCTAATCTAGACAAATTGTAGGATCACAGCTATCATTAAAGAGGTTCATCGTAGGAAGAAATAGAATAATACGCGAGCCTGATCTGTGACACACACCAGAGCGCACATGCCTACTGCTATGCAGACGCAGAGAGACAATCTGAGGCTGAACAGGAAGAGCTTTTCTAAGTAAAAACGAGGTTCTTGTGATTTTTCCAAGCCAATGCAACCATACTAAGTAGCATCCAGTCATGAACGTCGCCCACAAAAGCTCACGGCCTGTTCCTAAAGAATTCTTGTGTAAGATGATCTTGCATAGGCGCGCCACACAAATGACAGGAAGCGCCGATAAATGGGCGCGATCTTAATAGAATGAAAGCACAGATTTTAACCAAACATTAATCGCATGATCCTAAAAATCTTGATCACCTATAACTAAAACTCGTGCCGATTTCAACTTTGGTCATACAATATATACGCTCAACACTAGCCAATAATGAAATGAAACATTTTTAAAAAACATTTTTTCTAAGATGACCATTTCTGTTTTGAAAGAGCATGTAAGTATACGCAACATTAATCGTGGACTCCGGCAATTGGTGGCCGACAACATATCCAGAGATCCTGCCTATTCATTTTGATTGACAGTCAAACGATCCACCATTATCTGTGAAAAGCCCAGGATGCATTTGTCCTTTAAAGACTCCCTTCCAGCTGCGTGCTGAAGTCCCGCCATCAGATATGACGCTGTTGCTGCTTGGGCCATGGACACAACACCTCAACATGGCGTGGCATCGAGCTCTGTGGCCATTGCGATCCCATTTTGGACACACACATAATTCAATTGGGGTCCGGACAAACATACTATCCAAAAACTCAGGGTTAGAACCATATAGCGTGTACCGATGATCACTTCAGAGGCTGTCTCTTGTGTACTGTATGTGTGCCTTGCATTACATTGGCGTTTGTGGTGAGTGATAATATAAGATTGCCAGAGGTCACCCCATTATGCTTCTGCTCGACTTGCCCAGCTGCTGCAGTCTTGCCGCTACACGGTCTACTTGCACTCTACGCTGTCACGACCGCTGATCGTTTGTTCCACACCGTGACATTTGGGGAAACATGAACAGACTCAACAGAGTGTCCTCCATTTGATCAATCAAGCAAGGTCTCCATTTTCCTGCATTTTACCTCTATTTGAGGTGGGTGGAAGGTAACAGTGCTGATATTTGTTTTGTACCAGTCACTTGTGAGATCCAGGTGAAGGGATGTCCACCCAGTGACTTTGTTCATATTTGATGGCCGTTAATGCGAGCATCATGTTGAAGGAATGGAGCATCCATGCACTCATGTGTATGAGAAGGACCTTTGAGTATTTCCAAAGCCTACTAGAGTCAATGGGGCACTAACACATGATCCTTCCTCCAACATCTTCCTCCCCTCCCGCCCAAAATTCGTGCAAACACATCTTTCCGCGACATGCAGGGACGTCGTTACCGTCGTGACCAAAATTCCTCCACCTCCACTTTCTCTGGCACAGCGTCAACACAGCCCTGACTTGCCTAAAGATGATGCACCCTGATAGCTGATGCGCCGCCTTGCACTAGCCATGGACCCCGAACCACTGCATAATGAAGACCGATAAAATTGTGAAACTGTCGGGCTTTGTGGATTCGACGGAGAAAAAGGGGCTCTGTGTCCCCCATCTGTGTCCATCGCTGGCGGGACCTGATTTTTTCAGAGTGTCCAATCATTCCAGAACTAAGATCACCACAAGGTCATGCTGACAAGGGCATTGTCCGCACTGACCATTTTGGTGGCTTCTTCAAAACTGGCAAGGATGGTGCAGAGCTCTTTCACCTGCCTCCACTCTCGGTGACTCAACACCCAAAGGTCCGCACCGCTGCTTGTCAGGCCATGTGTCACTTCGTAATGCGTAATGGCATTGGGGCTGCTGCCACAATCGCTGGGGCATGTGGAGTTTGGAATTCCAGCGTGTTGTCACGTCAACAATGAAGACGGTTGACCGGGGAGGCCGAGCTGACGCTGCCAACGCAGCCAGGCGGGCGAATCAGGGGGCGAACGGCGGAAGTTTCGAACTCAGACCTCAGCCTTCCCTCAGCAGGCAGCGACCCGGGTAGCGCTTTAGAAATTTCTGGACGACAAGGTTTATGAAATGTGCCAGGCAAGGGATGTGCTCCAGCCTACCGATCTTAACACTAGTGAAGAGTTGTGGATGGTAGAAGACATCATGGCATCTGGGACAGATAGAGAAGAAGAGAAAGAGAACAACTCTTCAGAGACGTCTCCTGTAAGTCACCCAATGTAACTCAGTGTAATCACTTATATTTCTCCTGAGCCTACATACGAAGGTTTTTCTCTGTAAATATACATCCGCAGTTCACAATGAGATGCAAAAAATTCCGTGTGAACCCAGCCCTACTCAGACAAACTTAAGGGTCCGAGCCCCAGATGTTTTGGTACCCTAGCAATGCCCCTGCACCACGTAATGTTGGTCCCTACTTCGGCGCGTAATTGTGCTTCAATTCGCCAGACATACGGGCCAACATTATGGTAATTCATTGCTTTCACTGAGAGACATAACAACCTGTTCTGGGGAGAATAAATATCAGTCAGAGCTTGAGAGGGGCACGCTGGCCACAGTTTTTTCTCCGTAAAAACACATGCCGCAGTTCACGGGGCATGAAAAATGCTGTTTGAACCCCACCCTACTGAGCAAAACTTAACACATCGCCCTTTCATCTAGGTGCTGGAGTTTTCTGGAATCGATGCTTGCTGCAGTTCTGAATATGGTGACTCAATGTTCCGCAGTGCTCTTTCTAGGAGACATGGTGGATCCCAGCTGCATAGGTTTTTGATCATTATCCAATGCCTCGTTACATGTGGAGGCAGGAAAATGTATCTCGAATTGTTCCCTTTGGTGCTCCCGCAACCAACGGTCAAGTCACATGGTAAGGGTCATAACCTCTTCCAGGGTTTTGGATTGCGGGTAATTGATCAATAGATCTTTGAGTGTCTCAGACAATTCTTGACGAAGAAGACAATGCAGCACTGGGTCATTCCACAGTGATGGCAACGACAAGCACCTGAACTCAGAGAAGTAGTCTTCCATTGGTCGCTGTTCCTGACAGAGAGACAAAACGTTAGTTTTGGCTACAGAAGTAAAATCTAGTTCATCTGACCAATGTCCCAAGGCCTGAACAAATGAGTCAACAACAGACAATAATTCAGGAGAGCCAGGTTCCAAGGAGAAGACCCAGGCTTGAGGCATCCCTTGAAGCAAGGAAATGACAGAACCCACTCATTGCTCTTCAGATCCGAATGAATGGGGCCTAAGCCGAAAATACAGCTTCCAACTCTCTTGGAAAGTAAAAGAAAGTACTTCAGTCACCAGAAAAGTTGGCTGGTGGGTTTACCCTTTGTGCTGAATCTTGAACTAATTGCATCAAACCATGCATCTGGTCCACCAATGCCTTCATTGGTTACATAGTCAGGAGGAAGCTGGGTTCCAGGGAAAAAATATGGGATGATTCTGTAAAGGATGTCCTAGTCTCGCCCCTGCAATCCCTGCCCAAGGAGAGCATTCGCCCCAAAAAGGGTGACCTTGCACTCAAACCTTGCACTCAAACCTCTTCCTGAGCTATTACTAGTTAAACTGAAGCTAAACCGACGGATGACAAAACAAAGGATTAACAAGGAACAGACACCAAAGAAAACAGAGCAAAGTCAGACAGGCCGAGGTCACACCAGGAGGACATACAGTACCAAAGGAGAAGACGAGAGAGTTACCCGGTATACGTGCAAAGTTCCCGAGCCAATGAAATCCAAATAACAAGAGCACAAGCCAACTAGTCAGGATACCGAAGCAATCACAAACAGAGAGAGATATTCAGCCAGCTGGTATTGCTAAAAACCTGGAGCATGCATAATCTGCCGCCCAGTTTTCGAGAGTAAGGTGTGCAAATTAAATGGCTATGGGGGACAGGCAAATCCGAAAACCGCAGACAAAACCGTTCCACAAAATCTTTGAAACATAATAAAATGCCAGAATAGGATGGGTATTTTACCACTGCAGTGTGGACATACTCTAAGTATAAAGTCAGGGAGGCTGACCTGAGATCTTCATTGCAAATGTGCCACAAAAGTAGCAGCAGTAACTGTAATAAAAGTTTGGGTTCTCCCCTCAGGAGATTTCTTAACCAATTATATACCAAAAATAAGGAGAAACACATCCTTAAAAGTACAAAAACTTTATTTGTTATAATATTCAAAATTTATACACAAAGAAGTGACAATAGGAGACAGCTAACAGAAAAAACAGGCACAATAGTCCATTATAATAATAACATATATGTGCTTAATGGTTGAAAATAGGTAAGGCATGTAACTGTACCAATGGCTATAGTGAGAGATAGTCTTCGTAAACATCACACTTATTCACCAATGGATGAAGTACAAAGGAGTCACTTTGAGCATCAGACAGGTTTATACATAATAAACAGATTAACTGTTCTCAGATCACAACAAAAGTGATTGAAAAGCGTTGAAAAAGTTGCGATAGCTTCTCTGCTGTTGTATCATGGTGTCATGTCATCCTTATCTGTCAGGTTTATTCTTTGCTACTTCTGTATGGTATCGGTTATTTATCCGCCCTTAAAAATAATGCAGACCTTTCTTGGTCTATCATATGTTTGCCTAAGTTATGATCTTTAATATTTTATCTACACATGTATGCAAAAAGGAAAAAAAGAAAGGGGGCGCACAATAGCGTTATATTGTAACTTGAAGAGGAGAAAAGTAGAGAGAAATATTCTCACCTTCTAGTGTTGCGCTTTTATTGTAGAGGCACAACACTCATAAGCGCTTGCAGGGCTATTTATACCCCGTAGCCCTTACTACGGCAGCCGATGGTCTCTGGTGCTCCTCTCGGATAACCGGTCGGAGAATAGCCACAAAAATGGAGATAAAGGAAAAAATGGACCCGGCGCACGTGCATGTGTAGGTAAAAAAGCCAAGTCTACAGGCTTTTCATTAAAGTTTTTTTTCTTAAAAATGTCTCGGCATTACCGTGACAAAATTAAAAAACATAGGAACTTAAAAAAGACTTTAAAGCGTTTCGCGCGTGTACCCGCGCTTCATCAGAAGTCTAATGAAGCGCGGGTACACGCGCGAAACGCGTAAAGTCTTTTTTAAGTTCCTATGTTTTTAATTTTGTCACGGTAATGCCGAGACATTTTTAAGAATAAAAACTTTTAATGAAAAGCCTTTAGTCTTGGCTTTTTTACCTACACCTGCACATGCACCGGGTCCATTTTTTCCTTTATCTCCATTTTGTATCTACACATGTATGATGCACTTCTCTGGATGGCTAAAGGGGTTTTACCATGAAGAAAAATCTCTTTCTGAGGCAGGCTTGTAGGTTGGTACAAGCCAGCCTCAGAGAACATGGAGATGGCCGCAAATTTCATTCCATTTCAAATACGTCCAAGCAAGTGTGCTCAGCTATATTTGGAACTCCCATAGATATGAATGGGGTAGAACTGTGCAAATGTAGCCATCTCCCTGTTCGTCAAGGCTGGCTAATGGCAAGCTATATGCTAGCCTCAGAAAGGGATTTTGCTATGTGGCTTTTTTTGTCTTTGACACGTTAATTTTTTCCTCCTTGCCTTCCAAGAGTCAAAACTTTTTAATTTTTCCATCTACATCAGTGTTTCTCAACTCCAGTCCTCAAGACCCACCAACAGGTCACGTTTTCAGGATTTCCTCAGAATTGCACAGGTGATATAATTAGTATTGCCCAGGTGATGTAATTATTGTCAGTGCATTCTGTGGGAGAGCCTGAAAACATGACCTGTTGGTGGGTCTTGAGGACTGGAGTTGAGAACCACTGATCTACATAGACATATGAGGGCTTTTACTTTGGGGGACAAGATTTACTTTTTAATGATATCATTCACCATACCATAGAATATACCAGTAAACCGCAGAAAAATTCTAAGCGACGCAAAATGTGAAACAAATGTACTTGCGCCATATTTGCCGGGGTTTTTTTTAGATCATACACTCTTCAGTATAAATTATGTGTTCTCTGTATACTACAGGTCGATACATATCCGGCATACTAAACATATTTTCATTATATTTTGGTTCCATATAAAAGACTAAAATAAATTTTTTTGCTCTTAACATTTTTGTTGCGGTGCCATTTTCTGTGACCAATAACTTTTTTGAACTAACACTATTGTTGAGCGATTTAAACGAAAAAGTTGAAATCTCTCAGATTTTCACTAAAATCTTGGTTCTGCAATAAAGAGATTATTTCCCTTAAAATCTTATCAATAATCGACATTGCGGATTTCAATTGTGCCACTTTCGATGCTTCCTGTAATTTTGGCGGCCAGCCAATCAGTGCAGAACACGGGCGGGTGAAGAATGTAACCAGTGGGGTGTGCAGCATTAGCTTCCACACAGCAAACAGAACGGATAGCTGTCTCTCTGCTCAGCTTTTTTCAAAGATAGTAGAGACTATTTCCCAGCGTTTTTACTACTGAAAAGGGTCCTTAATAGATTAGTTAGCTTAGGGTACAGCAAGATTACAGAATTCTAGTTAGTATTAGTTAGAGATTTGGAAACAGCTGCTCTAAACGGCATAGCTGCGTGGGTGGGGGGGTGCCTGGGTCGGGGGGGCAGTTCCGGCATCAGACATATTTCTCCTCTCAAGCCACTGTGAAATAGTACCAAATTTTATTTCTGCGTTGCTAGCGGCCACCACAGTCTGAATTACGGGTGTCCATGTGTTATGGGGTGCACATCAGCATTTATATTATTCATATTTCTCATCTCAAACCACGGTGAAATAGCACCCAATTTTATTTCTGCGTAGCTAGCGGCCACCACAGTCTGGGATGTTCTTGCTGCCACCACATATATGACAAGTTGTTGGCCCTGGTGCAAAAAGTGATAGTGGTCTCCTGCCAGTTACCATGTGCCATTTCCAATACCGGTGTTTTGTTTTGTGTCAAAGGGGCCCCGTAGCAGCTGCGACAACTCTACGAGCTGGAGCAACGCCGTCCTTATCTTTTCGGTGAGCCATTGAACGGAATGGATTATTTTGACCTGTGAATTTTTTTCTGTGACTCGCCTAATTATCTTGATTAAGATGTACCACTTATCCAGTTTACTGTTGTGGATGTTAAATCCAGCTTCAACTCACCTGTTTGGGTGTGAAAATGACGCTGGTGCTCCTCTCCCGTAGACTTTAATGGGAATCGGAAATTAATCGCAATCGAAGATCGAAAACAGGCGAGATGATGCCACAAAATCTGGAATCGACTAGAAGCAGAATATTGGCCAAATCACTAACTAACACCTATGGACTTCCGTGAGGGTGAATTTTTTGTGGGCTGAAGTGGACTTTTTATTGGTACAAGTTTGGAATACATGCAACTTTTTTGATCAATTTTATTCCAATTTTTAGGGGACATGAAATGACCAAAAAACACAATTTTGGCATTTGGATTTATTTTCTTCTACAATGTTAAGTGTACAGAATAAATATGTTATATTTTAATAGATCAGACTTTTTAGGACGTGACAATACCAGATATGTGTAACTTTTTTATTTATTTATTTTTTATCTGTAAAATGGGTTGATTTGAACTTTTATTATAGATATATTTTTTACTTTAACATTAAGTCCCCGTAGGGTGCTTGAGAACTATAGGGCGTGATTATTTATACAGCCTAATGCATTTGATAGACCAGGGGTCCCCAAGGCCAACCAACGGGTCATGTTTTCTGGCTTTTCTTAGTATTGCACAGGTGATTTAACCCCTTCAGGACCCGGCTTTTTTTTTTTTTGTGAACACGTTAGTTTTTCCCTCCTCGCCTTCTGAAAGCCATAACTTTTTTATTTTTCCACCTACATAGACACATGATGGCTTTTATTTTTCGGGACAAGATGTACTTTCTAATGATGTTATTCATTATACTATAGAATATACTGGGAAACCGTAAAAAAATTCCAAGTGGGACAAATTGTGAAAAAAAACCGTATTTTCGCCATGTTTCTGGATGATTTGCTTTTACGGCGTTCAATCTTCGGTAAATATAATGTGTTATCTGCATTCTACAGGTTGTTACGCATCTGGAAATACCAAACCTGTAGGGTTTCCATTATATTTTGGTACCGTAAAAAAATTCCAAACATTTTCTATTTTTGACATTTGCGCCGCGGCGCCAGTTTGTACGACCAATAACTTTTTTTTACTAACACCTACGGACGTCAGGAGGGTGCATTTTTTGCGGGCTGAAGTGTACTTTTTATCGCTAGTAGTTTGGAATGCATGCGACTTTTTTGATCATTTTTATTCAATTTTTTTAATGACGTAAAATGACCAAAAAACGCAAATTTGGCGTTTGGAATTTTTTTTCTTATAAGGTGTTCAGCGTACGGGATAAATGATGTTATATTTTTATAGATCGGACTTTTTTGGAAATGGAGATATCAAATAAGTGTAAATTTTTATTATTTTAATGATATTATTTTTAAAATTGGGAAAAGGGGGTGATTTGAACTTTTAATACTTTTTTTTTTTGTACTTTAAAACTTTTTTTATTTATTTTTTACTGTAAAATTTAGTCCCCCTTTGGTGCTTGACCACTAGGGGGGGCGATTGTTAATTCAC
This sequence comes from Phyllomedusa bahiana, assembly GCA_025379985.1. NCBI lineage: Eukaryota > Metazoa > Chordata > Amphibia > Anura > Hylidae > Phyllomedusa > Phyllomedusa bahiana. The sequence continues at coordinate 60,497 of JAODAL010021987.1, forward strand.
CCTAATGCATTGCATAGGCAATGCATTAGGGTGTACAAAGATGGCGGTTTCCCCACTTCCTGTCTGCGGACGGAAGTGGGGCAAACCGGCCAGGGTAAGTTACGGGAGCCTTCACAAGGCTCCCCACCAACATGCCCGGTCGTCGGATTGGCGCAGTTGGTGTCGGCACCGATCGGCGTTCATTCAGACGCCGTGGCCATCTTTGCCGCGGTGTCTGATGGGTTAAACAGCACCAGCGGACGGAGCCACCCGCCGGCGCTGTTACTGACGGGTGTTAGCTGCGATTAGCCGCTCACACCCGGTGGCTGTGGCGGGGGGGGGGGGGGGGGGGGCGGCGGAGCGATCCCCCTGCAAAGCCCCTGAGCGGCCCTGGGACGTACTCATACGCCCAGGGTCGTGAAGGGGTTAATTATGTTGCACAGGTGATTTAATTATTGTCATTGCATTCTGAAGGATTTCCTGAAAACATGACCTGTTGGTGGGCCTTGAGGACTGGAGTTGGGGAACACTGGTATAGACAATGTATTAGGGTGTATAAAGATCGTGGATTTACTACTCCCTGTCTGGCAGGAAGTAGTAAAACTGACAACATTGCGGCAACATAAGTCGTCAGCAGGCTTTCAGCTGATACGTAAAGTGTACAGAACACAGCCATCTCTCTGCTGATGTCCTGACTGGAGTGAGTTTCTCATTCATTCATTTAGATGTCACAACCACTGCTGCGTCCAATTGGTTAAACAGAACAGGATGGCACTGGCACCATCCTGTGCTGTAACCGGTGGGAGTTATTTGCAATTAGCAGCCATCATTTGCCAGCAATGTAGCGGGATCGTGCCGTGATCCCACTGCAAAGCCCCTTACCGTAAGTAAGTTTGTGTCCAGTTTTGCTAAGGGGTTAAAATTCTCTTCTCTTGCGTAGAATGCTTACAAAGAGCATCTCTTGCTTTTAGTGGCATAGTAAGGAGAGAGGGGGGGGGGTGTAAAGGGGGATGGTTATACTCGATCCAGAGCAGCGGTCGACCTGGGTCATGAGAGTCATGTCGATGTGCAGCCACAGACCAGCCACATATTTTCAACTGTATGCACATCCTCAGGACACACATACAGTTGATAACTATGGTGGAACAGAGAGCAGATAGCTATTGGCAGTCTGCACCGCAGATTAAATACTCCTGAGAGCCAGAGGCATGAGGTGTGCAGGAGAGGGTAATCTTAAAAAAGCGCTGGTGTACAGCGAGAAACGCGTTGGTTATTTTAGTCTATGTTTTTAATGGTGCGAGGGCATACCACCCCTGCACTTTTTAGAAATAAAAGACACTTTTAAATATAGCCAGCATCCTTGGCGTTTATCGGGATCACACGTGTGCCGGGTCCGACATTTTTTCTCCTGCTTCCATACCTACACGGATTGTACACGTACCTATTTACAGAGGGCTATATAACTACAGAGGGCTGTATATATACCTACAGGGGGCTGTATACCTACCTATTTGTTCGGGGCTGGGTATATACCTATAGGGTATATGTGTATGTGTATTTAGGTATATTTCTACAGTGGGATGTATTCCTACATATGGCTGTATATATATATATATATATATATACTTACAGAGGGGCTGCATACCCCCTGCATATACAGGGGTTGTATAGCTACATACAGGAGGTATATATTCCTATATCTACAAGGGGCTGTATACATTATTATCTACTGGGGGCTGGATAACTACCTACCTACTCACAATAGGAATATATATCTACCTATCCACAGAGGGCTTCATATCTACAGGGGGCTATTTACCTATCTACTTACAGGGGGCTCTATACCTATATACCAAAAGAGGGCATATATACCTACTAGAGATGGGCGAATTTCCCGAAATTCGTTTCGTTCACTTCGCCGAATTTCTCGGCAAAAAATAACTTCGTTCCGAATTACTTCGGCACGAATCACGTTAAAAAACAGCTATTTCCAGGCTGCAAAGAGCCTGCAGGGTGCTGTAGAACGTTGTACCATGCTTAAATGTGCAGAGGGAGCTTGGTTTGGTCTTCATACAATGTTGTGTTTTAGTATGACACGCACATGACTGCCGCCGCTCTTAGAATCGCTTCACTATAAAATTCCTTGGGCACTTAAGAGGGCAAAACTGACCAAAAGACTGAAGCGGGAATGTTGCCTGATAAATTCATGCCAGAGAAAACTGGAAAAAAAAAGCTGAGAGCTCAGGTGGCAACATTAGTGACAGAGTGTGGAGGTGACGACGGCAGCCACAGCAGCATGAGGTCAAACAGTGGCACAATGACATTCTGGAGGTGTCAAAAACAGGAATAGGTCACAGAGTGGCACAATGACACAGTGTGGAGGTCACGGCAGCAGCAGCATGAGGTCAGACAGTGGCACAATGACAGAGTGTGTAGGTCACGGCATCAGCCACAGCAGCAGCATGAGGTCAGACAGTGGCTCAATGACAGAGTGTGTAGGTCACAGCAGCAGCATGAGGTCAGACAGTGGCACAATCACATTCTGTAGGTGGCAAAAACAGGAGTAGGCCACAGAGTGGGACAATGACACAGTGTGTAGGTCACGGCAGCAGCCACAGCAGCAGCATGAGGTCAGACAGTGGCACAATGACATTCTGGAGGTGGCAAAAACAGGAGTAGGCCACAGAGTGGGACAATGACACAGTGTGGAGGTCACGGCAGCAGCCACAGCAGCAGCATGAGGTCAGGCAGTGGCACAATGACACAGTGTGGAGGTCACGGCAGCAGCAGCATGAGGTCAGGCAGTGGCACAATGACATTCTGGAGGTGGCAAAAACAGGAGTAGGCCACAGAGTGGGACAATGACACAGTGTGGAGGTCACGGCAGCAGCCACAGCAGCAGCATGAGGTCAGGCAGTGGCACAATGACATTCTGGAGGTGGCAAAAACAGGAGTAGGCCACAGAGTGGGACAATGACACAGTGTGGAGGTCACGGCAGCAGCCACAGCAGCAGCATGAGGTCAGACAGTGGCACAATGACACAGTGTGGAGGTCACGGCAGCAGCCACAGCAGCAGCATGAGGTCAGGCAGTGGCACAATGACATTCTGGAGGTGGCAAAAACAGGAGTAGGCCACAGAGTGGGACAATGCCACAGTGTGGAGGTCACGGCAGCAGCCACAGCAGCAGCATGAGGTCAGGCAGTGGCACAATGACATTCTGGAGGTGGCAAAAACAGGAGTAGGCCACAGAGTGGGACAATGACAGTGTGGAGGTCACGGCAGCAGCCACAGCAGCAGCATGAGGTCAGGTAGTGACACAATCACATTCTGGAGGTGGCAAAAACAGGAGTAGGACAAGAATAACGGGAAGTATATCTCTCCCAGGAGAATAAATATATAGCGGAAAAAAGATATGTAATTCACTGGACTGGACTATAAAACTTAACTTTTAATTATTATTACGTATGAATATAAATAAAAAGGAGTCACTTCCACTCCAAAGTACAAACAGCCAAACAATTGAAAATGCTATCCCTGGATAATAATCCTAAATGGGAAGCTACCTATCACAATTATGGGATATTCATCCCAATAAGGACGGTCCCACCTGGAACCTAAGGCGGAATATATCCATGTTATACCCTATACATTGGAAAATAGTGTCACTTTATTGATTCCCCTGTAAAAAAATTGTATTAAAAACCAAAAATAACAAAACCCCAAAGATACACCATAAAAAAAGTCGGCTACACATAAACCACCAAGCCAAGGGTTTCGTACCCCAATGGTGGGGATCACGGGGGCAAAAACCCCTTAAAGGTTTACCCTTTAAATTTTTGCAACACATAGTATAGTACAAGGGAAGCAAAAAGTCACAAATGGTACCGGGCAGCAGTTACTTACCTAAAAAGGTTATTTTTTCTTTTATAGTGGGCTATCCACTGACAATATATACTGCTCACCATTTTCCAGTGTGGAGTCAGACCCCTCAAATCATCATTGGTTACTTACATAATCGAGAACTATCCTGGGGCATCATTTTAACTGGAATTCCCCAAAAAGAAGTTCATAAGCAGGCCCCCAAACCATTTAAGATCAAAAATTAAATCAGCAATGGGAACAATGACTCCACTCAAAAGGGTAAGTAAAAAATAAAGAAAAGCACCCCACTTACTATATTCAATTTTTTTGGACGCCTACAGAGCCCCTTAAAACTTGAGTAACTGTAAAAAGATGCGGAGTGCCGCATCACAGCGCGCTTCTGTACATTTAGTTCGCGCGCCTCAGTTGTTCGGCGTTGACTTATCCCCGCATCCCACTCTTAATATAAATGCCTTTGGGAGCAGACTCTTACCCCCTGAGTAGGTAAACGGGAGGTCTGCCCAAACCCATGGGCGTCTTTAAAAGAAGCGACCTGTGTACACCGGCCCTTTCAAATATAAGAGTAACACCGCGCCATTTAAAACCGTAAAGGGAATTTTCGGGTCATTTGTTTGAATAAGACGGCAACAAGAAACATGGAAGTGAAAAAGTAAACATAAAAAAAAAAAGACAAAAACCACGGACAAGTTTGTTTCACTAAAATGTCCACAAAAATTTTTTTAAGAATGACATAATATATGGAGAGAGAGAGTATAGTGATACACGGTTATTATACTATCCCCCAATACGTGTTCAAATCTTTGCACCACCCGGTTCTTAGGAGGAATTTTTGAATTTTAGGAAAATTAAAGTTAAGTTGTTCATTAGTGTTGAGCGATTTTTTTTCGACAAAGTTAAAACGGCAAGGTTTTTTTTGGTGACGAAATTTCCCGATCATGCGATAAAATTTAAGGTTAAAATCTGAGCATCACTATTAAAACGCGCCTTTTTCCCGTTCCTGTAATTTTGGCGGGGCCCCAAAAACAATTACAGAATAGGAGGGTGACATGTGTGTCAAGCAGACGGGGTGTGTAGGTTGCGATTGGGTGGAAAAAAAAACATACCCCCCTTTTTTATAGAACACGTTTCCTGTTTAGCCTCTGCTTCAGGTCTCATAGGGAAAGGACCTGCCCTCTGTCGGGTGGGCCCAAAACTCAGCGAAAATTTGTCTATTTTCTACAGAGAAACCCCCTTTCTATTCTGTGATCCGTCCAAATTTTGTTTTTGATTGAGTTTGAAAATTTATGTAGTAGTTTGGGAATTTTTTAAAACAGCACTACCGCTGTAAATTCACGGCGGGGGACGGGGCCCGCGGGCGAACACAGACAAGCTCTATATATAAAAAAAATATGA
>JAODAL010021988.1:0-65748 GCA_025379985.1 Phyllomedusa bahiana
CGCTTCCCCCTACACAGTGGTATGATGGAGCAGTACTTTTGGAGGCTGAATGGTGGTGGTGGTGGAGGAGGAGGAGGCGGACATTGGTGCAGGGCCACAGTTTGACACTGGAGGAAAAGGGGCGCTCCTGCCAATTTATTGGGGGCCCGGGGCCCGGGAACACATTACCCAGTGGCCGTAAAGGACAGTAGGGGCCCTAAAACCGAGTTACAGCTCCAGACGTCCACGCTCCCATGCCCCTTTGGGGAACAAACCGAAAGCTAAAGGGACGGGCCCCCCTTTCGTTCTAATATTTATGAAGTGCGGGTTTCTGCCTTTTTGGAAAAGAAATTACGGCATAAAACCCTCCATTCGGCTCGCCAGACCATTAGTTTCTAAAAGGGGTGCGAGTCCACCATTGAAAGGGGGGACTGCAGCACCAACAACTTGGACAGGAGAGGGTCACTTCTGCCCTTAGGATGGTTGGACCATACGTTGTCTCTTTGAAATCGCCTCACGACAGCTGGGCCATGAGTAGCGGGGGCAGGACATCTGGACCGGAGTGATTCAAAGAAAAACACTCCCTTCTGCAGAGGTGGTGGAGCCTTGACTGGCTGCAATGGCTTTCGTGCCACGGGCGCTCCCTGCGGGCTGCGCAGGTTGGCCCAAACCACATCTGACCACATTTTTTTCCCAGGCCCCCGGGGATGGGGACGCGTATGTGTTGATGAGGGCCGGGGTGCCAAGTTGCCCCCTGGCAACCTTCATTTCTGCTTCGATTCTACATTCCCCATATTCGGTCCTCCGGTTTCCCTTAGAAAGAACTCCACACCGCCGAGATCGGATTTTACTCCCAAACGCCCCCCTGAGTTCTAACCGCCGCGCCCACGACCCCAGTCCCACTACATTTTTGGGACCGCGAAGGGGGTTTTTTTCCCCCGTCCCCTTTTGGGCCCCGCCTCACACTGTGCTATCTGTGACTCACGGCCACCACCCATTGCTGGCTGCACCGTTCCCTGACGCGCAAGCAAACGCCCTCTTTTTCCCCTGACGAGATAAACCCTTGCCTCACCCGGCCCCCAAGTGGGGTCGGCTACTCATCATCTTTTTTGTGTTTTCGTCACTGCTGCCCTCATCCCCGGGGTCTTGGATCAGAGGCTGACCCTTCACAACATGACCTCCATCCCAGTCTAAAAATTACTTTCCCGCCTCTGTAAGAGCAGGGATATTGCCCCATTTCTTCGCTCCAATGCTGCGACGGGCCTACTCAAATTGTTCCCTCGCTAATATGGCCTGAGCCCAACCCCCATAGTAGACCCGGGTGGGGAACCGAGGGGACAAGGGGGGTTGAGGACAGGTGAAAGCCGTGACCCGCCCCCCGGGGCCATCCAAACAAAGGGGTTGGTCACATTCCCACCGATTTTGGGCGGGGTTTTCGATGCATCTGGGGGGAAGTGGATGCCCCTATAAACAATCAAAAACCTTTGGGGTTGCTGTCACACACGGCGCAATGACGCGGCATTGGGGCCCACCGAGGGGCCCCTGCTGCGATGTCCCCTTGCTTTTTCGCGCCCGGGGCCTCTCCGGAATATTTGTGCCTCTGCCACTTGAGGGAAAGCCTCCCACCTCTCTGTTGCAACTGTTTGTTCTAAAATGTACAGAACTGTTTGATGAAGATACTTAATGAAAAATACACCCCCCTGTATTTGACTCCAAAAAACCCCCCACAAAAGCTTGGGTCCCCCTTTGGTATAAATTGCGTTTCACAAATGGCAGAAAAAATTGACTTTATGTGCCTTTTAAAAACTCTGTGTTTTTTACTGAAGAAAAGGCTTAAAAAACCTTGGAATAATTTTCTAAAGAATTTCTTCTGTGGCGGGGAAAAAGAAAGTTTCTTTTACTGGGCAACTGCAAAAAATACTTATTAACCCTTGGATTAAATTGCGGCAAAGAATTGAGCCACCACAAAAAATATTTGTAATGTTAAAAAGCGGTATTTTTGGGGCCACAAACAAGAGATAAATTGTAAAAAACCCTTTTTTTGTGAATTAGGCACGGGAAAAATGTATATTTTTTGGCGGTGAAAATGAGGGTTTTTTGGAGTCACCACAGCGAAAAACAACGCTTAAATTAACCCCTGATTAAATTGCCCCAAAAGAATTGAGCCACCACAAACTAGTGTTTGTAGATGTTACAAGCCGGTTTTTTACGCCACAAAACAAAGATAAAATTTAAAAAAACTTTTGCTTGTAATTAGGCACAAAAAAAAATGTAATATTTTGGCGGGAAAATGACGGTTTTTGGTCACCACAGCAAAAAACAACGCAAATTTAAACCCCCTGGTTTAAAATCGCCAAAGAATTGACCCACCACAAACTAGTAACTTTTTAGCATTTTACATTCGGGTTTTTAGGCCCCAACAAAGAAAAAAATTGAAATTTAAACCCTTTTCTTGTAAATTTGGGCTACGGGAAAATGTATAATTTTGGCGGTAAAAATGAGGGTTTCTTGATCACCACAGCTGAAAAACAATGCAAATTAACCCCTGGTTTAAAAATTGCGCAAAAAATTGCCCCACCACAAACTACTAGCTTTGTAGCGTGTTAAAATGCGGGTTTTTTTTACGCCAAAACAACAAAGATAAAATTTGTAATTAACCTTTGTTTAAATTGGACAAAAAATGTATATATTTTGGGGGGTGAAAATCGGTTTCTTGGGAGTCACCACAGCGAAAACCAATGCTTAATTAACCCCGGAGAAAATTTGCGCCAAAGAATTGAGCCCCACAAATAGTCTTTGTACGTTTTACAATCGTGTTTTTTACCCCACAAACAAGGAAAAATTTTGAAATTTTAACCTTTGCTTGTAATTGGGCTACGGGAAAATGTATAATTTGGGGTGAAAATGGGGTTTTCTTGGGGAGTCACCACAGCTGAAAAAAACGCTTAAAAACCCCGGGATGTAATTGCGCCAAAGAATTAGCCACCACAAATACTACTTTGGGGGGGTTCAATGCGGTATTTTTAAACGCCAAAAAACAAAATAAAATTGTAATTAACCTTTTGTTTGGGAATTATGCAACGGGAAAAATAAATTTTTTTGGCGGTGAAAATGAGGGTTTTTCTTGGATCACCACAGCTGAAAAAAAAGCTTAATTAAACCCCCTTTTTGGGAAAATTGCCCCAAAAAATTTTAGCAGCCAAAAAATTAAGTGGTATTTGTATGTAAAAAGGGTTTTCTTTAAATTAATACGGGAACGGGCTTGCCCCCCTTGGGAATCCATGGCTGTAGCAAAAGGATTAAAAGTAAGCAGTGCAGGGGACGCACATGGATTCAGACCCAAATCCCCAAAAAATCAAAAAAAAGAACGTTAAAAAAAAACTCTCAATTCAAGCTGTGACACCCCCCAAAAAAAGCAGTGTAAAAAACAGTTTTTTCGTAACAATCACCCCGGGAGAATTTCCCCCATAGACGTGAGGCGGTATGAGTCCCGGTCGCGCCCGGGCTTTTAAAATCGGTGACGTCACAATCCCCCGGTCCTGATTGGCTTCATCTTGCACATTCATGCAGGGAGCCCCTTTATCCTCCCAAGGTTTTTTTCCCCATTTAACGCCATGTGCTCGCAGCCAATTTTTCAATGAAAAGCCACTTCTTCACCCGAAGTACTCCAAACTTTGACTTTTTTAGAAACCCCAATTTTCCCCGAAATTTTAAAAAGAATTCCACTTCTTAGAATCAATTTCGCCCCCTCTCTAATTGCTCATTCAAAGCACATGCCCAAAAATTATAAAAAAGGGTTTTTCACCACTGTTAAAATTGTGCGGGAGAAATGCCACTTTAAAACCACATTTCTGTTCCAAAAAGGGCCGATTTTTGCTGTATCTCACAGCAAAAAGACCCCCCAAAAAATTTTAAAAAAAAATTTTTACCCCCATTAAAAAATTTTGGGGAGAAATTCAGTTAAAAGCCACATTTCTTTCCCAAAGGGCCATGATTTTTGCGTATTTAAAAAAACAGACCCCAAAAAATTATAAATATTCTTCTCAGCCACCCAAATTAAAAAATTTTGAGGAAAATGCCACTTAGAACCACATTTCTGTTCCCAGGGACCATTATTATACTGTATCTCACAGCAACATGACCTCAAACCTTTGAAACAAAAACTTTTAAAATAAGTAGTAAATGGAATTTCGGTTTTTGTCATAAAACCTTTCTGTCTTTTCACCCTCACAGCAAAACCAGCAAAATGAACTTGGAAAAAAGAATAAAAATTGCATAAAAATGATCATTTTAAAAAAAATTTTTTTAAGAACCATTTTGTTTTAAGGGAATGTTAAGTAGACCGCAACTAAACGGTGACCTCGCAATTGGGCCACAACATCATCAGAGATCCATGCCTGATTCATCTTTATGAAAGTAAAAAACAATCCACTTTAAACTGGGAAAGCCGGAAGCGTTTGTCTGAAAATTTGACTCCTCCAGCTGTGCAAAAATGTCCGCCTCGGGGATATACGCTTGGCTGGGGGGCAGACAACACCTCAAAGGGCTGGCGTTTTCGTCCATTTTGGATACCCAGAAGTCTATTGGCCCGGGAAAACATAAAAAAACATGGGTGTTGAGACGCAGATAGTCCACCCAGATCTTAACCCGGGTCCCCTGTTTTTTTGAAATGTTCCCGCATTGCATGCGTTCGTGAGGGGGGAAAAAAATTTTTTCCCAAAGGGGTCACCCATTGGGGCTTCGGGCCCACCTTGGCCTGTGCTCCGCAAAAGGGCTATTTGGGGCACCCCCAACCTACTGCTGTCAACGTCGCTAAAATTTTGTTCCACTGTGACTTTGGGGAACGTGAACAGACACAACAGATGTCTCCAGTTGACCCCAATCAAAAGGGTCTCCATTTCCTGCTTTTTACTCTTTTTTTTGGGTTTTTGGGAAAAAAAGTGTTTAGTTTTTTTTTGTACTGGGATCCAGGGGGGTGGCCCCCCCTAACTGTTGTTCATTTTTGAGGGCCTTTAAAGGGCGGGGATCATGTTGGAAAATGGAGCATCCCAACACTCATGTAGAGATGGAGCCTTAAAACCCCAAGCCTCTGGGGGGGGGGGCACAAACAAACGATTTTCCCCTCACTTCCCCTCCCCCCCAATTTTCGCACCAACCTTTTTTTCCAAAGGGCAGGGACGTCGTAACGTGGGGGTTGTCTGGGAAAACCTCCCCCTCCTCCGTTTCCCTGGGGCACAGTTTTCAACACAGCCCTAAATTCCCCTGAATGATCCCCCCTGAAGGCTGATGCGCTGCCTTGCACTAGCCCGGGACCCCGAACCACGCCTAAGAAAACCGATAAAAATTTAGAAACTGTCGGGGCCCTTTTATTCGATGGGAAAAAGGCCCCCGTGTCCGCACGTGTCCTCTCCTCCTCCGTCACTGGCGGGGCCCTGTTTTTTTTCAAAAGTGTCCCCAAAAGATCGTTCCAGAACTAAAACACCAAAAATGCCCCATGCTGACACGGGCATTGGGCCGCACTGAAACCCTTTTTGGGGGCTTTTTCAAAACCCGGGAAGGGGGTGGGAGAGCTCATTCACCGCCCCCACCTCGTGGCTCAAAAACCCCCCCAGGTCCGCACCGCTCTTGTCAGGGCCCTTTTCACTTCGACTGCGTAAAAGGCAAATTTTCGCTGGGGCCAAAAATCCCCAGAGGCCAATGTGGAGGGGGGGGGGGGGGGGGGGGGGGTAATTCCCGGTGTTGGGCCACGGGAACAATAGAGGTTTTACGGGGGGGCCGAGCTGACCTGCAACGGGGGCCAGGAGGGCGGAGCAGGGTGCGAACTCCGGGAAATGCGAACTTTGACTTTTGGGGCCTTCCCCCAGCAAACATTTCCCGACCCGGGTAAAACCCCTTTTTAAATTCCCGGGCCAAGGTTTTATTTCCCTTTTGCCAGGGAAGGATGTGCCCCAGCCCAACCCCATCTTAAAAGGGAGCCAGCAGATTTCCCTCCGTTTAAAGCACAACCCCCTGCCTTTTCCCAAGGGGTTTTTGGCACCCACCATGCTCCCTTTTCTTGCCGGGGGAGCCTTTCCCCAGCCCCTGACCTGTTTTTGGACGGTCTCCCAAAACAGATTAAAAGGGTTGGTTTCTTGGGCAAAGTTATTCCACCCAAGGGGGCCCCCGGGGAAAAAAAAACCCTGCACCATCCCGGGTTTTTTTTTTTGAGGGGCGGCCCAGCCTGAAGCCAAACCCTCAAACCCCCCCCCCCAAAACATCCCCCCCAACTCACCCATGACTGGGCACAGAGATAAACGGGCCTTGGCCGCCTTACAGTCCATTGTCGGTTTCAGATTGGGCTTTTTTTCCGGGGCCACAAGGGAGACAAACCGCCCCTTGAAATTTTAGATTACCATGGCTGGCCAGGGCAAGGGGCGGGATTTAAGGGAAAGAAATTCCTGCTCGGGGATCTGGGATTGCGGGCAGGGAAGGGCCATGACTTGGCGGGAAACCCCTCTTTTGTCCCCCCAGACGGAAAAGGGAACATTTCCCCAAAGGGCCCAAAAACCGGCAAAAAGGGCCCCCATTCATGCCTTTTTTGGGTTTGGGGTTTGGTTTTGGGGTTAAAATTTTTCTTCTGCTCCCCCAAAACCTTTAAGACCGAAACGGCTGCTAACGGCCCGGGACGACGTTTAAATCGTCAAACTTTGGGGGAAGGAGAAGGGGGAGGGTGGGTCTCTGGGGGGTGCTGGTGGTTTTTCGGGGGGGGACGGTGGGGCGAAGCGGAGGCTTTCCCTGATCATGACTTCCCGAGAAAATATGGGCAAGGGTGAGGAAGGGTTGGGGTGGGAAGGAGGGGAGGGGGTGGGGACAAGGGTGTGACAGTGGTTGGAAGGGCCCGGCCCTCGGTCTTGGGGTTTTTTGGGCCCAAGGGGTTTCCTCCAATTTTAACTCTGGGATTCGCCCGCATTGCCCAAATGTTGGTGGTGGTTTTTAAACCCCCTAAGGTTTTTGCCTCTACTTTTTGCTTTAAATGGGAAAGGCGGCATAAACAATTTCTGGGTGAATCAAGGCTGCTCAAAGAAGGGGTCAGCTTGAAGTTTTCCCGGGCCTTTTTTTACGGCATAAAACGGATAGCAGGGTTTTTTCGGGTGACCGTGGCGGGGGAATCCCTATCCGGGGGACTTTTTTCTACCGCCCTCCACCCCTTTTGAGGCGGGGGGGAAACCCCTACTGACACTACCCCCTCGTATTCCCCCCCGTCCAGTGTGAAAACACCCCAAGCAAATTCTGCTGAAAAGAAACCCCGTTTGGGGTCCGCAATCTTTACATCTCATCAAAAAACACAGGTGCCCTTTTTCGTCCTTAAAATTCTGCCCTCCAGGGGCTGTGGGCTTTCAACAAGGGGAAAAGGGAAGGCGTTGCGACCGGCCCCGGGATTTTTTGGGCCCATTGACCGGGCTTCCTTTTCCTCCTCTTTAAGGCATCCCAAAATAACTGGGCGTCAGAGCTGAGAAAATCATTTCCCCTTTGTCCCTTGATCTTTTAACCTGCCTTCTACCCCAAACCCGGGATTTTTTCATCAAAGATTCTTCAAAAATGGGTTAAAACCCCCATGGTGGGGTACACAGTTTTAACTTTTGGCTGCTTCTGTTGGACGTAAAGCTGATGATTCTATTAAAGACCCTTTTTTGGCCAAAGACCTGGGAAGGAAAGAGGGGGTAAAAAAATTTCTGGGATGCAGGTTGCATTAACCACTGAAGGGCAGATTGGCGGGCGCGTTTTGGTTTTTCTGAATTCACAGGGGGTGACCCAGGGGATGACAGGCCCGGAAAGGGCCTGCAAATTGCAACTGCTGGGAAAGCTGTTTTTTCCCTTTCCCGCACTGGAAGGAGCACCTTCTCTCGTAAACCCCACCTCCATGGGCCTAACCCCCCCTTCCCTTTTCTCTCCCTTTCCACCTGAATTTTCGCTTTCCCTTTTTCCCGAAAATAAAAAAATTTTAGAAGGTATGGAAGAGTTTTAGGAAAGTCTCTTATTAAAAAAAACGGGAAATCACAGCTATTCCCCCAAATTTCCCCAAATCAAAACAAAATTGCTGATTCAAAAATTTAAATACAAATTTGATCATCAACAAAGCTTTAAATGAACAAAAGTGAAAAAAAAAACCCCCTAAATGTATACGATATTAAAAGGGATTTTTTGGCACCTTTCAATTCCCCCGTGGTGACTACAAAAATTGCCCCTTTTTCACATTTTAAAACCCAAAATTTCCATCAACAAAAACGGGCCTGGCCCCCCCCCCCAAAAGGAAAAAACACGTACTTAAAAGTATTCGGAAAATAAAGGTATTTTTTTGGCCCCCTTTTTAATTCACCTTTGGTGACTAAAAAATTGGGGTGTATTCCCACATTTAAGGTTCCGGTGCCTTTTAAAGAACAAAAACTTTTTCGCGCCAAAATGAAAAAAAAGGGCGAAACTGAAAAGTATTTTGATAATAAAAAAAGGGATTTTTTTGGCACCTATCAAATTTTCCCCTGTTTTAGACAAAAAAGCCCGTATTTTAAATTTAAAAATGCAAAGTAATCTAACAACAAAGCGGCCCCGCGCCAAAGTAAAAAAAAAACGTATCTTTAAATGTATTCGGATAATAAAAGGGGATTTTTGGCACCTTTTAATTCACCTGTGGTTTCTACAAAATTGCTGTAAATTTACATTTTTAATTTTTTTAAAGGGGGCCTCAATGAACAAAGAGTAGTGCCCAAATGAAAAAAACCCACGTATCTGAAAAGTAAATTCGGGGTAATAAAAGGTTTTTTTTTGGCACCCCCCATCAATTCACCTGTGGTGACTACAAAAAGCCCGTAATTTTTAAATTTAACTGCAAAATAAAATCTAACAACAAAGCTGGGCCCGCCCAAAATGAAAAAAAACACGATCTGAAAAAGTAAAAAGGGTAATAAAAAGGTATTTCTGTCACCCTTTAAAATTTACCTGTGGGCTACAAAATTGGTTTATTAAAAATTTAAAAAACCCAAAAAAATTTTATCAAAAAAGCTGGGCCTACGCCCAAAAATGAAAAAAAAAAACGTATCCCGAAATGTATTTGGATAAAAAAGGATTTTTGGGGAAACCCTTTTAATATACCTGTTTTGACTACAAAATTGCGTTTTTCAATTTAAAGTGCAAGGTGCCCCCAATGAACAAAAACTGTTTCTGGCCCAAAGTGAAAAAAAAAACGTATCGAAATGTATTCCCATAATAAAAAAATATTTTTTTGGGACCTAACAACCTTTTTTTTACTAAAAAATTGGGTGGAAATTTTAAAATTTAACTGCAAGGTGGCTATAAAAAAAAAAAGCTGGGAAAGGGCAAAATTTTAAAAAAAACACCTATCGAAATGTAACTGATAATAAAAGTGGAGTTTTGCACCTAACAAAAACCTGCATTTACTAGAAAAGATGTGTACCTAATATAATTCAGCTGCCCAATATCAGGAAAATTTCAATATAAAACTTAAAATAAAGCTTTTGCAGTGCAAGTCTACACTAATTTTGGGTGAACTTTATCCAGTTTTCTTTATAGAGCTTGCCCGGGGGGTTTTTTCCCCCACCCCCCCCCCCCCCCCCCTTTTTCCCCCAGATTTTACGCGTAATCTCCTTTAAAATTCCTACCTAACTACATAAAATTTTTCCAATCTCTTATATAACTAATTGTAAATCACAGCAACATAGAGTTTTCCCTCTTGAAAAATAAAAAATTTTCGTTTAGCTGTTTGGACACAGCAGAGCGCCGTCCTACGCTATGAACGCGAGAGACATGATCAGAACAGGAAGGGTTTGTTTCATTAAAACATCATGTTTTTTTTTTCCACCAACGCAACCATACACACCCAGTCATACCCCGACCACACTCACCCTCCAATCTGTAAGGATTTCGGGGCCGCCAAAATACAGGAACCCGAAAAAGGCGCAAAATTTTAATAATGAAGCACAGTTTTTAACCAAAAATATCGCATGATCTAAAAATTTCGTCAACAAAAAAAACTGTCGATTTCAACTTGCGATAATAATCGCTAAACACATTTGTAACACTGCAACATCTGTTTCTCCCTGCAGCCTCTAATTTGGGAAACGTTGGAAAATATTTTGTTACTACAAAAATTTATGAAAAAAAGTTTGTTAGACAGCACTTACCTTCAATGGAAAAGTGGAATGAAAATTTGCCCTGTGGGGGTGCTTTTTGGGTAAATGAACATTTACGACTAGTTTCCTCAAAATTTCAACTGCCATGGAGACCCCAGAAAGGTGACCTTTTGATCATTTTAAAGTCAAGCTATGCTTTTATATAGTATGAATTGTCCAAAGGGGAGGACCACTTTAAAAGGGCCCTTAATTTTTTGCCACCAAATCTAATATAATAGGAATAATTGTGCTGTTTTGTTATCATATTTTTGGTAAGCGGTAAGGCAATCTTTATATATTTTGTAAACATAAGCCTGTTTTGATCTACAACATCTCAAAGAGTTTAGAATATCAAATATTTCTATATAATTTTGCAGGTCACATTACAGGAGATATTGTGATTGACCTCAGCATGGGTTCCCTGGTTCATCATCTGTATGCAGCCTGTGAGTTTTTCAAGCACATCATAGTGCTGAAGATCAATGACAGATGCATCATAGAGCTGAAAAGATGGCTGGACACACGGACTGGAGCATTTAACTGGGGACATGCCACAAAACATCATGTAGACATAGAAGGAAGCAGGTGAAGTAAAAAAATCTTCCCGGTCTTTATTGATACAGTTTGAAAGATATTTAGATGATGTATAAAATCCTTGGGCAGTATATCACATATTTTCCTACCTTTAATTCTCATCCATTAAAGACTCAATTTAAAGCTTTAAAACCACCACTGGAAACCAATAGTCTGAAGCTAAGTACAGCATTTTCATGCCACCCTATTGATGTTGACTGTGGGACAGTCATTTTTCTCAATTTCTCCAATTTCTTTCAGTGACCAGGTACAAGACAAAGAAGGAAAAGTGAGATCAGCAGTTCAACATGTTGTGAAATGTGACCTGGAGAAAGAAAATATAACAGATCCGATGCTCTTACCGCCAGCAGATTGTATCATCAGTACTTGGCTCCTAGATAATATCTGTACAGATCATGATGAATACATCAGATATCTCAGGAAGTTCTTGGAGTTGCTGAAACCTGGAGGACACCTCATATTATTTGGGGCTTTAGATATCACATATTACTTTATCGGGAAAGAAAAGTTTCAATCTCTTACATATGATGAGAATTTTGTTAAGAAAACTCTAGTTAGAGAAGGCTTTGTGATTGATTCCTGTAAGGTTAAGAAAAGAACGGCTGTGAGTGACCTTTCTGATTATAAAGCTCTCATGTTCATTGTAGCTCACAAGGAGAAGTAGGTCTGAGTTAAAACTTACACGTCTGCACGTCAAGAGTTCATATCTTAATCTTTAAAGCAAGATAAACAGTACAGTAAAAAAAATCAAGCTATGTTTCCCTTTATAGAATGCTATTTCCTAGATAATTTGCTCTAAAGGGTTGTCTGAATAAGAAAACATTAAACCTGCTAAAGAATAGAAGTAGATGGATAAATAGTAGCTGAAGTTAAGAGCACTGACAAAAAGCATCTCTAACTCAGGAAACTGTCCGGGGCCCAAAGTCAGTACAACTATTTAATGGAAAAGAGAACTATCCAAAGATTAGAAGCTCTATACTTGTTTTATGCAAAATATGATGCCTAAAAATGTAATTCTTCAGCCTTCAGTATAAAATTTTCTTATTTCAGAACAAGAGTTCTAGGTTAAATGCTATGAATACATTAGAAATGTCTTTGCTTATTGGGTGTTGCCTTGAATTTATCTTGGTCCTGAGACCTAATTTTATTATCTGAGGAATCATGGGAGCTTGGTGTCTTGGGATCAGTGGCTTTTTTGTTGTTGTGCTGTTCTCTATTTGTATTATTATATAAATAGTGTAATAAAGTGAAACTTATCCCATTTAACTTTTTGTGTCCTTTACTAAGGTGGGATTTTAGCTCTGAATAATTTACTAACTTTGATTTATGAACAATGACTTTATTAAATGGCATGTTGCATATGCCATCAATTACATGTAAACAGTGACTGAAATCATATTAGAATATATATTTATATAGATATCTGCATTAGAAAAACCTTGTCTGGCATGAAAGGGGCCACTCAAACGTAAGAGATGGTCAAAACTTCTGATCTTTAGTAAACCCCTAATTTTGAAATGTGGTATTAAGTTCCATGCAATTCCTTTGTAACCCTTACATTGTCTTATGGAAACATAGAAGTACTGTATCAGTTGTTTCTCAACATATGTCAGAGAATTATTCTGTTTCTAAGCAAAAATAAATGTAATCAACAAGAACTCTTTATCAGAATATGAGACCTGTTTCTACCCACCAATAACACTCACTTTACACATGTTTATAAAGAGAGTGGTGAGAATAGACATATATAAAGTGCTCATTGTGGTAACAAATATGTAGATAGCACACATCATTATTAAGAAAATAGCTGGGTGTAATATTTAAAAAGTCAAATTCATTAAAATTATATTTATTCTACTTCAAAAGTCATATGGTTCGAGGTCAGACTAGAGTTCTTGATCAGACATTAATGGCATATTCTATTGATATGCCAACAATGGCTGAGATGAGAATACCCTTTAGTTCTTATAATGAAAGCATTTTATAGATACATTATTATTAGATTTTGTTACTTTATTTGTCACTTTTATCCTATTCTTCCAAACCTTACTGGTAATGAGACAAGGGGGTTACTAGTGAGGATGCATCTGATCTCCAAGTTTTTTGGTCCTCCATCTCCTCCTTCTCCGAGAATAAGACATTGCATCCGCCATGAGAGAAGAAAACTTTTAGACACCCAAAAGATTTTGGGCCCTACTACTAACCATTCCCTCATCCTCTTGACTACAATCAATCCAACTCCTCCATCAGTATGTAAACAAATATAGGCCTAAAACAACTTGAATTGAGGCAGCTGAGTTACAGTATATAGATAACCCTATCACCACTACACCTCTAACCACAATTAATTTAATCTCCCTACCCCAACTTAGGATTTCAGGAACATCCAGGCCATTGCTGCCACCCCAAGTGCAGTCCCAAGGAGAAACAGATCAATTTCTCTTTCAAGAAGCTGTAGGAAGTAATAACCTTGCCAGTAGTTAAACCAGGTCACCACTCCACTCTATCAAGCCTTAGACTGCTTTCCAGTGGAGCCATCAACAAGGGAACTCGTTGCAAAATCACCATTGTGGAACATTTCATAACATAACTGTACTTCAGCAACCTCACTGTTCCAGACTAAAGAGTATTTTTTTTTTTTATGCTTAGGGCTTCCACTTTGGTTTTTATCTGTACAGTATATTAAATAAGGTTCTGCATTGTGTCCTTTACATCTCATGGTAGGTATGAGATGTAAAAATCTTAGTCTGGTAACTTCCTTGTCATCTACCCTGTTGACTTTGCGAAACATAATGTGGGATTTATGCTCTTCTATAGTTTCTCTTTTAATCTAAGACAACCAGGCTCTGCCTTCTATTCAGACACTAGATCTTCACAACACATGTCCCTCTTGTATATGTTTACACTGCATAATATCTTCTGGGCTTCAGTCTACCAGGACTTCAGCACCTCCAACCCCTCTGCCACTTCTGCAGAAGGACAAGCTTGTGTTCAACAGCACTTTCCACTGATACCTCTTGAAGGCTGCCCACACACTTCTTGATTGGTGCCAAGCCTCAGCCTTTTAATAAGTACCAAAGTCTGCAGCCATTTAATGTGCAACACTTGGAAATTATGACACATTTCCTCTCCCTGCATTAGGTTTTCTTGGAGTTATGGCTGTCAGCTCATAAAATTCTCCTTATTTTTACCAACATAGAGGGCACTGTGTAATACTGTATTTCTCCTGTGGTAGCGCTGCAGGGAAATGAAATACTTACTTCAAGATTTCCTCACAGATTGCATTGATCAATATCGGACTAATCAAGTTAAGGGAACACTTTGTGATCAGGTTATTCTCAAGTTAGGCTTCTAACTAATTGGAATTGTCCAAATTGGAGAAATACTTGGCTTCAACAAGTGTTAGATTAATTCCATTAAATCTAAGTCCTATAAGACAGGTTTATTTGTGCTATTTTTCATATTGTTCGGTACCGAGAAACCAATGTTGGTGGATAACATATCTGTTGGAAGTGTTACACACATAAGTAATTATTATTTATCTACACAATCTATATGGGTTTAACAGATTTGATGTTCCAACATTTGAGAAATGTTTTGACAGGTCACATTAGAGGTGAAATTTTGATTGCCCTCATCAAGGGTTCCTTAGTACATCATCTTTTCTCAGTCTATGAGTTTCTGCAATACACCATATTGCTGAATGTCAGTGAGAGATGCATCATGAAGCTGAAAAGATGGCTGGATACATTGTCTAGAGCATTTGACTGGGGGCATGCTACAAAACTTTGTGTAGACATAAAAGGAAACAGTTGAAATATTTGCTCAACTTTTAGGAGAAAACCACTGACATGATCTAAGCTTGACACACTGAACACCACTCATGGTTAAGGTCGGGTTTTTTATAACTCTACTGGAAGTCAATAGTAAAGATCTAACTACTGAGCTTTCATGTCGCTATATTAAAGCAGACTGTGGGACAGTTACTTTCTTCATTTTTCCTATTTCTTTCAGTGACCAGTTACAGGACAAAGAAGAAAAAGTGAGATCAGCAGCTCGACATGTTATTAAATGTGACCTTGAGAAAGAAAATATAAATGAATCCAATGGTCTTACCTCCAGCAGATTGTATCATTGGTGCTTGACTCTTAAAGCAAAGGTCAAGATGATTATATCAGATATCTCATGAAGTTCTCAAAGTTGCTGAAACATGGAGGAAACCTAATAATTATTGGATGCTTAGAAACAACAAATTTCATAGTTGGGAGAGACAAGTGCCATGTTTTTACACAGAAGGTTTGTTATTGATTACTGTTAGCTGGGGCAGAACTTCTGCCATAGCAGACACAAGGCCCATTGCCACAGGGGGCCTGGGCACTGCATCCTGCTTCAAAACAGCCAGGCCCAGTGTCCCGAATGTTCAGAGGCAGGGCCTGGAAATTGAGAGCTAACGATCTCGATTCACAGGACTCCGCGGTCTTATCGCTCTGTTTCGCTGTTCACTCTGGTAAGATTAAGGCCTTAGACCCTAACCCCAACAAGGCGTCGGCCAATAGTGCTGACATGGGTGGTGTGATGATGTCACATTACCGCACCGTCTGCACCAGGCTTCACAGTGAGAGACTCATTATTTTTTTCTTTATTAAAATATTGGATACCTACCTTCCACCTACCTACCAGGGGCCAACCTATCACATACCAGGTGCCCCCTAATACCTACCTACCTGGGGCACACTTTCACCTACCAATTTAGTGTCCATCTATAACCTACCAAACTGGTGCCTAATTACTGCCTACCTACCTATGGCCTAACAATCTACCTGAAGGCTTATCTAATACCTACCTACTTGTGGCCTGACTACTGACTTCTACCTTCCTAGGACCAATTTACCAATTTACCCATCTACCTATGGCCTACCTACCTGGGGCCTATCTACTACATACTTTGGGCCTAGGTACTGTCTACTTGCTTGTAGCCAATCTTCCTAACTATGGCCTACCTACCTTGGGTCTATCTACTGTCTGCCTACTTGGAGACTACCAATCTATATACCTAAGACCTAACAACCTACCTCTGGCCTACCAACCTAATGTGGTTCTACCTAGCCACCTAGAGCTTACCTGCCTGGGGCCATGCCTGTTTACCTGACTCATCGCTATGAGTAAGGCCGTGATTTGAGTCACCCGAAATGCGTTAGCGTATTTGCCTCGTGTCATCTTGGCTGTCACTTCTTACTGTTGCTCCCTTTGAGAAAGTTTTTTAAGTCATTTTTCAATAAATTTTACATGGTTTTATTGGATCGTATCTAGGCTGTGCTGGAATTTACATTTTTGTTGCATTTTCTTGGCCGTCGCTTGAACAGATTTGAACAGATTTCCGCACACTACCATACATAGTTGGAGCTGGCTGTATCCTTTCTGTCTTTGTTCTTGTGTGCATTTGCATTAATCTGGCTTTTATATGTTTGTTTTTGTGTAATGGCTTCTTCCTGGCAGAGCGGCCTTTCAACCCATGTTGATACAGTACTCGTTTACCTGTGGATAGTGACACAATCTTACCAGCTTCTGCCAGCATCTTCACAAGGTCTTTTGCTTTTGTTCTTGGGTTGATATGCACATGTCGGACCAAAGCACGTTCTCTGAGACACAGAACCCGTCTCCTTTCTGAGCGGTCTGATGGCTGGACATTCCCATCTTTTTTGTACTTGCGTATAATTGTTTGTTCAGATGAACGAGGCATCTTCAGGTATCTAGATATTGCACCCAAGGTTGATCCAGACTTGTGTAAGTCCACAATTCTCTTCCAGATATCTTGGTTGATTTCTTTCCAATGATGTTACATACAGAAGCAGTGTCTTTATGGTGTGCTTTAAAATACATCCACAGGTGTGTCTTTAATTCAGATGATTGTCAGAAGATTGTGCCCCTGCAAGATGCATTTTTGCGCCATGAGTATAGTGTATAGTGTATGCACCAAAATTAGTTTCAGCCTCGCCGCTATTTAATTGGTAAAAATTGGTGTATTAATTTCACGGCACATTTTGTTGTGACACATTCATAAATGCAGAATGTCATATGAATTTGGCACAACATGCCCTCTCTAGATTTGGCGCATACAAAATTGTTGCCTATGTCACAACATGTACCCGATTTTGGCGTAGGACAATTCATACATCTGCTACAGGGCTACAACAGGTTTTTTGACTCCAAGCATGGCAGAAAATTTTTGCAGCCCTGTCTTTACATGTCACCTTTAGTGATCAGCTAATTGTCAATGGACTAATTTAAAAGGTAAAAATCCAAACCAGAGCAGAGAACCCCTATAATCTGTGTCTAGTGCATAAGTGTAAAAATATAATTGGACAATTTTCAGTCTAGAAAGTATTGCTTATTTAGTATATAATCAGATATATAATGTAAATACCCTCAAAGATCTTTTTTTTCTTCACAGCCAGCTTCAGGCTCCCACATCTGTACAGTCTGTGGGCAATTCTACAGCTTCAGGCTCTCACTTCCTGTTCAGGCTGTGGGTGGTTCTACAGCTTCAGGCTCTCACTTCCTGTAAACGATGTGGGTGATTCTACAGCAGTGTTTGAAATTTCAGCTCTGCAATTCCTAGTTAAGCCTATTAGAGGGACATTGGCGATGGGTGGGTTTTAACTGCAGTGGGCAAAGCTACAGAGCTCTAAAGGGTTAAAATTTGCCTGTAAAAGCATAAACAAGCTCCTCTGCTGCTAAAAAGACACAGCAGACACAAAAAAACACAGAAAAGACACAGCAGGAAGCAACGTCACTATCCAGACCAGGAATACTAGAGGTAACTACGTTGGTAACTACGGAAACTTCTGTATACAGGCAGTAAATAAAAACCACTCTGACTCTCAAATTAAGCTAAATCAGAACCACAATGAATTTGGTTATAGTCAATGTGATGAGGGTGTCCCTTTAAGCATTGTAGGTTCTAAGTTTTAAATATATTTTGAGCTAATGATAAATGGGACCTTATAATAACCTTTAGAACTTACTAGTTCAACCCACACATTATATGAGCTTGATGCTTTGGGGTCAGTTCTTCATTGCTGTTCAGTTCCCCTTTATGTTGTGTAAGAAAAGTGTTATACAATAAAGCACATACAATTTAACCGTTTGTGGTCTTTAGAAGGGCAGGATCTTCAGCATT
Organism: Phyllomedusa bahiana; assembly: GCA_025379985.1. Taxonomy (NCBI): domain Eukaryota; kingdom Metazoa; phylum Chordata; class Amphibia; order Anura; family Hylidae; genus Phyllomedusa; species Phyllomedusa bahiana. The sequence goes on from JAODAL010021988.1 coordinate 17,917, forward strand.
TACATGCTCTCTGATTTCTTTGAAGGCCTCAATATGCAAGCAGTAATCTTGTTAAGTAAGATTTAATATACCTAAACCACTATGTACAGGCAGTAAATTACATCAAATCAGCTGCTTGTAAAGCAGAAAAAAGCAAAAACTTTGCCATGCAATTTTTTTTTATTATTATAGCAATTGATTATTTAGTATTTTATTGATGTACTTCCCTGTTTAAGATTAATGGACTCTTCTGTTCTTCATAACATTGTTTTTTAAGATGGCTTCACAAACAAAAAATCATTGACCCATGTTCTGTCTTCTTACACGTGGTCACTGTGTGTATTCCAACATCCAGCCAAACCTTCTCCTGTGTTTCCAATAAATCCAAACTTTGTTCTGAACTTTTAACTCTTTTTTATTAGTTAACAGCTTGAACGTGAGTTAATGGATAAGGCATGGAGTTGACAGGAAGAATTATGCGGTAAAACTACAAACAATGCAGAAAACACAGATGTCAGTGATCAGCATGACAATGACATTTATAGTACACTCTTAGTACAGGAGCACATGGCAAGAAACATGGCTGCCTAAACATGTGAGCACATGGGATAGACAATACATGAGGTACCCGGATAATAACTGCACTCTAACTATTAACAGTTTTTATAATACACTAACATCACAGCATACTGATCAAACTCTTACCAGCTATGCTACGTCGGGGAAAATGGATGAAGAGGAGTGTGAACAGGAGAGCAGTGTAGTGTGACTGACTCTGTCCAGATTCTGCTCTGAAATGGTCTTCTTCTTCCCAGCATGCACTTCACCTGTGAAATCATTCTCCTAGAATTCTCTGCAGTCTTAAGGTGGATCTGTAACACTTATATAAAGCACTGTACAACTTTGGCCAGCGGATGGCACTATTACAACAAGTATTGCATACGTGGCTATCTGGCAATATTCTTTCAACCCCGCTAGACAGAACACTCCCCGCCTGACATCAACTGATGTCACCACTAGGGAGAAAACAACAGAAAGAGTTCTGCGACTGGCCTGAGAAATAGTTTGCTCTCTCCGAGCTTCCATACTTTGATCTCGGCTTTGCGTACATTCCCATCTTTGCTTGGGAACGTTTGGGTGACAAGGCCTAATGGCCACTTATTCCGATGCAACTGGCTGTCCTTCATGAGCACAACATCACCAGGTTTGAGGTTTGGCTTGTTCGCCTGCCACTTTCTCCTTGTTTGTAAAGTGGAGATATACTGCTTCCTCCATCTGTCCCAGAAAACAGGGAGGATTTTGCCCTTGCCTCCATTGTCCCTGTAGGGTCTTTTTCCCCAAATTCTCCAGTGGTGCACTAAAGGTTTGGGTTTTTTTGAGTCAGTAACATGGCAGGAGTGAGGACAGTCGTATTCCGGGTTGCTTGAAAGTGTAGTAGCAGTCGGTCATTCTATGGCTGAAACTTCGGCCAAGAATTTGTCAAGGCTTCAGGGGGAGCTTTTTACTACCCACTTGCAGGAAGATTGAATCCGGGATTTTTCTTGCTATCCCTATCATTCTTTCCGGGCCCCTCCATAGGGAAAAAATGTGGAGTTAAAAAAATATTCAAATTGAAATGGCTGTTGCAAACACCCAAATATTTAGAACTAAAAATTATTAAGATTAATAGGGGTGCCCAAACTTTTTCATATGACTGTAAGAACTTCTCTAACTCTGAAGAGAAAAATCAGAACAAAAATATTTTATTTACCTTTGCCTACATGTTTAAAGTTAATCAATAAGATTTGAATACACATATTGGAGAGGACAATGCAACATATAAGACTACATTGGTCCTTACAAAGCCTGGTTCACATCTGTTTTGAAGGTGCCATTTGGAACCTTTACCAATAACATTTGTAGCCCAAATTTCGTTAGTAGATGAAAATTTTAACAATTCCTTTGTTAAGTTAGCAATCACCTAAGCTTTCCCAGCTATATTAAATAAATTCCTATGTAATTACTCTAAAGCTTAACCTTTATTACTTCTGTACTAACTAATATCATCAAACACCTTTAAAATAGCTAGACCAAGCTTGCAGGGATGAATTTGTCTTTTAACCCCTGAAGATGCCAGCAGGGCCAGCTCCATGTTTTTGTTGGCCCTTGGGCAACGGCCTCACGGGTCCTTTGGGGAAAAATCATGTGGCGACAAAAAAAACAGCGGGTACAACAATTAATTATAGGACCCCACTTTGAATCGCTTTTTCCCGCCACGTATGGGCCCCATCCAGTCTTGCTTAAATTATCAGATGATGTGATGACATCACACACTAACTGTAATCAAGATGGAGCGCTGGCGCTTCTGATTCTCCTTCACCTACTTTAATAAAAATATATCAAAAGCTATAACACAAAGTACGGTTTTAAAAAAGACTAAGTAATGGGGGGTACAGTTACCCAAAAAAAAACCACTACTAAAACCAAAACTCAAAGGCTAAAATTACCGAATTAAATCAAATCCCGCCACATCATACCACTATACCACCAATAGTGACTGAATAATACCACAGCATAATGAACAATATCACCCCACATGTAATGAAAAATGCCCCCACACATGACTTCTTCACCCCCGTGACTGAATAATACATGACCACCACATAATAGCTTAATAATACCTCCACACCATGACCGCATATCACCACTATGTAGAGGCTGAAAAATACTGCTACACCATTACTGAATATAAACCATTAAACTTTGCACACATATAAGTGATTACAGTTCAGGTACATTTAGTGACTCATAGATGACGTTTCTCTGATGAGTCGTTCATGTTCCCTTTTCTTCATCATCTGGTCCACACCACCATGCTGACTTCTCCCGGCCAGCACTCGACTCTGCAGATATGGACACGAATATCTTAGAATCCTCACTTTTCCAGCAACTCCTTGCTTATAGGTATATAAGTTCCGATAGTTAAGTAGCAATATAGCTCCACTCATCAGAAGGGGAAGCTCTATAGGTCCCCACAGTTAGGTAGGTTTATAGGTCCCCTCAGATAAGAAGCTATAGCTATATAGGTCCTCTCAGTTAAGCAGGTATATATATGTCCCCTCAGTTAGGCAGGTATATACATATGTCCTCTCAGGTGGACAGGTTTATATATATATGTCCCCTCTGCTAGGCAGGTATATATATATGGGCCCCTCAGTTAGGCAGGTATATATAGGTACCCTGGTGGCGTGATGTCATCACGTCTCCAGCGCTAGGATGCTCCTCCGGCAGCTCCTTGGCCGCACAGCCTATGATGGAGATACATAAATATCACATCACATGAAAAGCTTGTTTTGTATTATATACTATGTACTAATGTAATTATTATACCAGTATGATAAGTATTACTGTTAGCTGGAGATTCTTTCAGATTTTGTATTGGGATCCAGATGCTTCAAGCTACATCTTGGCAATGATGTTTCTATTCGGTTAAGCATCGACTACTATTCCATAGTTAGTGTGGCTGAAAAAAGACATACGTCCATCCAAGTTGTAGATTGTTTGGTTCATGTCTTCTGGGTTCTATTTTCTGGCTTAATAGGGAGAAACAAGGCTTGTTGTTTCTGTAGTGTAAACCTTTTGTTCTTCAGACTGTTGCTGGCTGATTTCTAAGTTCTTTTTTTCTAAGTTTATTTGTTTTTTTAATTTTTTCTCATTTGCTTTTAACAAACATAAACCAATTTTTTTTTCAGTTAACTACTGTCTGCAAAATCAAGTAAACAGCAGAACAAATTTTCATTAATTTACACATTGGTCATTTTTTTTCTGTGAGGTTTTATAAACAGGTTTTTGTTTGTTTTTAGTAGTGTTGAGCGATTATTATGAAAATTTTAAATCAGCACATTTTTTTTATGTTAAACCAAAATTTAAAGATCATCCGCTAATTTGGGTTTAAAATCTTTTGCACCCATCTTTTTAATTTCCCCGCGCCTTTTTTGGGCCCTTTCCCTGCATTTTGGCGCCAGCAAATCAGTTTTACGAATAAGCGGGGTGAGAGGTGTGCAAAGTCTTGACTGGGATTTGAAAGGTTGCGTTTGGGGCTGGAAAAATCACATTACCCTCGTTTTACAAGAAAGCCCTTCCTGTTCATGATCAGTGCCTCTCAGCTTTCCCCAACGTAGGACGGGCGCTCTGCCTATGCCCAAACAGCTAAAGCGAAATTATTCTTTTTTCTTCACAAGAAAGCTCTACTTTTAGCTGGATCCTTAAAACTTAGTTAGATCAGGGGTTTGGAAAATTTTTTAATGTGTTAGGTAAAAATTTTTAAAAGGGACATCTCCCCGCTGAAAAACCCAGGGGGGGAAGGGGGGGGGGGGGGCGGGGGCGCCCAAACCCCCCCAAAATACAAGCTCTATAAAAATACTGGAAAAGTTAAACCAAAGACAAAGTGTAGCCCATTGCACTGAAAATAGCTTTTTTATTAACAGTTTTTATATTGAAATATTTCCTGGATTTTGGGGGCATCCCTGAATTTAAATTAGGTTTCCCCATTTTTTTCCAAGTAACTGCAGGTCTCTTTTTTAGGTCAAAACCCACTTTTATTATCAGTTAACATTTCAAAAGGGGGTTATTTTTTTTCAATTTTGCCCATTCCAGCGTTTTTTGAAAAAAGACATTTTTGAACTTAAATTAAAAAATCCAGCAATTTTGTAATGAGCACAGGTTGATAGGTGCCAAAATCCCCTTTTATTTAATCCAAATTACATTTCGATACGTGTTTTTTTCACTTTGGCGCTTTAAACATTTTTTGTTCATTGGGGGGCACCTTGCACTTAAATGTGAATACAGCAATTTTGTAGTCACCACGGGGAATTGAAAGGTCCCAAAAAAAAAAAATCCCTTTTTATTATCCAATACTTTCAATAGGGTTTTTTTTTTCACTTTGGCGCACTACACCCTTTGTTTATTTGAGGCACCTTGCATTTAAAAATGTGAATACGGGCAATTTTGTAGCCCACCACAGGTAAATTGAAATTTTCCAAAAAATTTCCTTTTTATTATCCTAAACATTACAGATAGGGGTGTTTTTTTCACTTTGGCGCACTACAGCTTTTTTCATTGGGGCACCTTGCACTTAAATGTGAATACAGAAATTTTTGAAGTCACCACAGGTAAAATTTGGAAAGGTGCCAAAAAAAACCTTTTAAATTTTATCCGAATACTTTTCAGATACGTTTTTTTTTCCATTTTGGCGCAGGCCACTTTGTTGATATATCAACTTTGCATTTTAAATTTTAAATACGGGCAATTTTTTTTTAGTCCCACGGGGAAATTGAAAGGTCCCAAAAAAATACCTTTTTTTACCCGAATACTTTTTCAGTTTATTTTTTTTTTCATTTTGGTGCGGGCCCACCCCTTTGTTGATAGTTTTCTTTTTTGGGCCAGTTTAAATTTGAAAAACAGCAATTTTGTGGGCCCAAAAACGGTAATTGAAAGGTGAAAAAAAATACCTTTTATTATCCAATACATTCCCAGATAGGTTTTTTTTTTCATTTTTCCCCGGAAACCAAAAAAGCTTTTTTTTCATTGAGGCACCTTCCCTTTTAAAATTGGGGAATAAGAAATTTTTGGGTAGTCCCCCCACAGGTGAATTGATGGGTTTGGCCAAAAAATCCCTTTAAATTTAATCCAAATTTACATTACAGATACTGTTTTTTCACTTTGGCGCCCCACAGCTTTGTTCATTGAGGCACCGGCACTTTAAATGGGGGAATACACAATTTGTAGTCACCACAGGTGTTTAAAAGGGGCCCAAAAAATTTCCCTTTTATTATCCAATAAAATTTTAGATACGTTTTTTTTTCATTTTGGGCGCAGGCCAGCTTTTTTGATAGATCTATTTTTGCATTTAAAAATGTGGGGTCAGCAATTTTTTTTTTTAAATTTGGGGGATTTGAGAATAGCTTTGATTTGCCATCTTTAATAAAGACTTTCCAAACTCTTCCAAAAACCTTTTCTCAAATTTTTATATTTCGAACATGGACCGAAATTCAGGTGGAAAGGGCAAAGAAAAGAGGGAGGTAGGACATGGAGGTAGGGGTACGAGAAAAGGGTGCTCCTTCCATTCTGGCGACAACACCATGCCGCATCATCAGTTGCAGGACCGTCGGGCCGTAAATCCTGGGTCAGGGCCCTGGGAATCTCAGAAACGAACTTTCGTCGCCAATTTTGTTTTTTTCATGGTTAATGAAACCCTTTCCTCCAGCAGCCCTTACCTCCTCATCCTCCCATCACAGCCACAAATGTCGTCATCACATCACCAGCACCCCTTTGCAACATAAAGCAGCCCAAATGTAAATTTTGTGTACCCACCACTGGGGATAATCCATTTTCGAAGACCTCTTTGATACAAAAGGGGTTGGGTGTCATAAGGAAATTTTTAAAAGATAAAAGAGGTCAAAGGGATAAAATTTTTCTCTGCCTGACGCTCAGTTACTAAACCCAAATCAGGGGAGGAGTTTCGAAGCCGGCCCAATGGGCCCAAAAATCCCGGGCGATGGGCAACACCTTGCATTCCCTTTTGGGCTTGTACCCGCAGCTCCGGGAGCAGAATGTCGGGAAAGACAAAATCACCTGTGTTGATGATGATAAATGAACGACGGGGGAAACCAAACCCGGGTTTCCTTTTTTCAGCAAAAATTTGCTTGCGAGCGCTTCTCACTGGACGAGGAGGAAGTTTTTAATGGGGGGTATGCCCAGTACTTTTTCCCGCCTCAAAAAGGGAGAGGGCGGTCCAGAAGAAAAGCTGATATGATTCCCCCAGCCAGGGTTCAGCTTAAACCCCCGCCCCTCCCCTTTTTCCCGTAAAAAAAGGGTCCGGGAAACCCTCTAAACCCCGGGCCCTTTCTTTTGACCCAGCCTCTGATTAAACCCAGCATGTCAAAACCCGCCTTTCCCCGTAAACGCATAAGTAGAGGAAAAGAACCTTTAGGTTTTAAACCCAAACCACCAAAAAGCCCCTATCAAAAGCGGGCAAATTTGCATGAGTTTTAAAAATGGATGCAACATTTGGGCCCAAAAAAAGGAAGCCCCGACCCGGGGCCCCAAAACCATTTGCCACACCCCCTGTCTCCGCCCCCCTCCTCCTCCCCCAAACCACCAAGCTTTCCCACTGCCCATGTCTCCCCGAGTCCTGATCAGGGGTCATCCTCCGCTTCAAAACCTCCACCGCGCCCGAGTAAACCCCCAGCACCACCAGAGACCCATCCCACCCCTTCTCCCTTTCCCCCCTTTGAAAGACCCCGCACGCCGTACAGCGGGCCCCCCCGTCTAGGCAGCCAGCCTTCCCGCTCCCCGGGTTTTGGGGGTAAAAAAAACCTTTTAACCCCAAAACCAAACCCCAAAACCCAAAAAACCGGAATGTCGGCAATTCCAGGGTTTTGGGCCCGGGAAAAAATTTCCTTTCCTTGGTGGAAAACAGAGGGTTCCCCAAACCCTCAAGGCCCTTGCCTGCCCCCAATAAACCCGATGCCGAGCAGGCATTTTTTTGCCAGAAAAGCCGCCCCTGGCCCCCGGGCCCCCCACTGTCCCTCAAAAATTTTAAGCTGTTGTCTGCACTGTGCCGGGGAAAAAACCCTCTGACCACCGACAAAAATGGCTAGTAAGCACGGCCAAGGCCCCTAAAATCTCTTTGACACTCACTGATGGTGGGGGGGGATTTCCCCCTGGGGGTGACGGTTGGGGTCTTTAGGCTCGGGGCCCCGCTCTTCAAAACCGCAGGGGGTCAGGGTTTTTTTCCCCCAAGGTTTCCCCTGGTGGCATCACGTGCCCAGAGAAACCAAGCCATTTTGAAATTTAAACTTCTTGGAGACCGTCCCCCAAAACAGGCCGGACTGTGGACGGCTCTCCGCAATGAGGGCCAGCGCTGGCTGGTGCCAAGAACCTTGTGCCAAAGGGAAGGTGGGGTGCAATAAAAGCGAAATCTGCTGGCCCCCCCTTAAAATCGGTAGGCCCGGAGCACATCCCTTTCCTGGCACATGTCAAGAACCTGGTCCCCAGAAAAATTTTTAAAAAGGGAACCCCGGGGCGGACTGCCTCGAGGGAAAGGGTTTGAAGTCTAAGTTTGCATTCCGCCGTTCGCAACCCCCGCTTTTTCCCCCCTGGCTCCGTTGCAGCGTCAGCTCGGCCCCCCGTCAAACCCTCTCATTGTTACGGGGAAAACGCTTTGGGAAAACCACCCTCCACATGCCCCAAGGGGATTGTAGCAGCAATGCAATGCCAAAACGCAGTACCAAGTGACACATGCCTGACAACACGGGGCGGACCTTTGGTTGTTGACCACCGGAAATGGAGGGGAGGGGAAAAAAGCTCTGCACCCCCCCCTTGCCAGTTTTTTTTGAACCCCCCCAAAATTGGGGCCCGTTCGGACAATCCCTTGTCCCCATACATTTTGGGGGATCTTAGTTCGGGAACCCATGCCGGGAACCCCGGAGCCTTTCCCTCCCTCGAAACCAAAGCCCCCACAGTTTTCTCAATTTTTTCGGTCCTTTATTAGACAGTGGTTTTAGGGGCCAGGGGGTAGTGCAAGGGAAGCGCATCAGCTCTCAGGGTTTCATCATCTCAGGCAATCAGGGGTGTGTTGAACTGGCCGGGGGCAAGCGGAGGAGGGGGAGGTGGGAACCCCCAGACACCGACTTACCGGCGGGCCCCCGCCTTGGAAAGAGGTTGGGTCGAATTTTTAGGCGGAGGAAAGATGAAGGGGAAAACCCGTTTTTTCTATGCCCCCGACCCAGAGGCTTGGGAAATCAAGGCTCCATTTTTCACATGGGGTTCTTGGATGCTCCATTTCCCCCCAACATGATTCTCGCATTAAGGCCTCAAAATGAAAAAACAGTTTTCGGGTGGCCACACTCCGGATTCCCCGGGAAAAAAACAAAAATAAGCCTTTCCTTCCACCCACCCAAAATAGAATTAAAATGCAGGAAATGGAGACCTTGCTGAAAAAAACAACCTTAGACATCTTTGCGTCGCTTCACGTTCCCCAAATGTCACGGTGGGAAAAACCCTCACGACGTTAAGGGGTAGAGTGCCAAAGCCGAAGTGGCAGCCCGCAGCTGCAGGGGAAGGGGGCCCAAAACCTAAAGGGTGACCCTGGCAATCTTTTTTTACCACCCCACCAAAGCAATTTTCAATGCAAAGGGGACACATCCAACACACAAGAACCCCCAAAGATCCATGGGGTGCACCCATTTTTTTGATGTTTTTTTGGGCCCCAAAAACTTTTGGGTATCCAAAAAAGGGCGATGGGCCCCAGGGTCGCTCGCCCCCCCATGAGGTGTTTCCTTTCCCCGCAGCCAGCTCATATCTGAGCTGACCTTCACACCGCTTGGGGAGTCATTTTCAGGGCAAAAAAACCCCCCCCATCCCCGGGTTCCCCCAAAAAATGTTTGGGGTCCCTTTTTACTTTTTTTATCAAGATGAAACAGGGAAGGATCTCTGATGATGTTTTGGCCCCAATTGCCCATGTCACCCATAAATTCCGTCCCACTTTACATTCCCTTCAAACAGAAAAGGGCCCTTAAAACTTTTTTTTTTAAAAAGATCCTTTCTTAAATGCAATTTTTATTTTCCCTTTTCCCCCAAAATTCCATTTTTCTGGTTTTTCTGTGAGGAGAATGTAAAAGACAGCAAAGGGTTTTCCCTTTTCTCCCCTTTTTCTTTAGAAGTTTTTTGCATTGTCAAAAAGGGTTTTTAGGTCATGGTTTTTCGTGAAATACCTATAATCCCTGGTCCTTTTGGGAAAAGAAATGGGGGCTTTTAATACCATTTTTCCCTTACAAATTTTTTAAAAGGGGGCTGAGAAGTCAAATTTTTAAAATTTTTTTTGGGGGGTTTTTCTGTAGATACAGCAAATAATCCAAAGGTCCTTTGGAACAGAAATGTGGGGTTCTAAAATGGCATTTACTCCCTCACATTTTTTAACAGTGGCGGGGAAATTTATTTTTTTTAAATTTTTTGGGGCAAGCTTTTCTTTGGGAAAAGCAGCAATACTACAGGCCAATTATAAAAAAAAAAGTTTTTTCTAACAGACATTTTTTCCCTTCCCCAATTTTTTCCCAAAATGGGTTTAAGGGGCATGCTTTGAATTTTTTGGGGGCATTTTCCTGTACAGCAATTTTACTAACAGGTCCTTTAAAAAAAAAATGTTGGGTTTTTTTTAAAAGACATTTTGGTTTCTTCCCCAATTGTCCAAAGTGGTTCAAGGGTCATTCCCTTTTAATTTTTTGGGCCAAATTTTTTTGTACATCAAACATACTACAGGGCCTATTATAATACAAAAGTTTTTTTCTAAAAAGACATTTGTTTTTCAAAATTTTCCAAAGTGCCCCAAGGTTGGTGCGTCAGAAACAGGAATAGGTAAGGGCACTGGGTTTTTTTGGGCACATATTGCAAAATACTTGTTTTTTTCAAATCTTTAACATGCAATCCCAAACCCGTATTGAGACAAAACCCCTTTATACAATTAAAAAAAAAAACAAAGACATGGTGGGATTCCATCCTATTTTAAAAATTGTTTTTCTAGGGAATTTTAAACTACTAAAAAACTTTCATTAAAAAATAGGGTGGTAAAAAAAAATTTCCCCTGAATTTTTAAAAAAGGGGGGGGACAGGAAAACTTGACCAATTAGGTTTTTTTCAGAGGACTGGAGTTTTGGGCCCCGGACCCGAGAACAAAGAAAAAGAACAATTTTCCCCCAGCAAAGTTGAGGGAAAAAGAAAAAAAGAATGCCAAAGAAAAGGGCAAACCCGGGGGGGAACAGGAGATTAACCACCATTTTTTCCAAGTGAAAACTCAATTGGGCCCCACTCATACGGAGGGGGAAGGGGCTACCCAGGACAGGGGGGCAGTATAAAGCCATTTAAAATAAAATGGTGGGGTTTAAAAAACTCCTTTTTCCGCAAATTTTTAAACTGGTTTATCAGGTTTTGGGGGTCATGCTTTTTTTGGGGCCCCGGACAAAGGGATAGGGCAATGTCCAGGGGAAACTAAAATGGTGGTTGAAAGACTCCTTTTTCCGCACTTTTAAATCTGGGGTCATGCAGGTTTGGGCTCATGCTGTGGCCCAGGACAGGTATAGTCAATGTCCAGTGAAACTAAAATGGTGGTTGAAAGACTCCTTTTTCGGCACTTTTAATCTGGGGTTATGCAGGTTTGGGCTCATGCTGTGGCCCAGACAGGTATAGTCAATTCCAGTGAAACTAAAATGGTGGTTGAAAGACTCCTTTTTCCGACTTTTAATCTGGGGTCATGCAGGTTTGGGGCTCATGCTGTGGCCCATGACAGGACAGTAATATGTCCAGTGTAAACTAAAATGGTGGTTGAAAGACTCCTTTTTCCGGCACTTTTTAATCTGGTGTTATGCAGTTGGGGCTCATGCGTGGCCCAGGACAGGTATAGTCAATGTCCAGTGAAACTAAAATGGTGGTTTGAAAGACTCCTTTTTCCGGCACTTTTTAATCTGGGGTCATGCAGGTTTGGGGCTCATGCTGAGCCCAGGACAGGTATAGTCAATGTCCAGTGAAACTAAAATGGTGTTGAATTACTCCTTGTTCCGGCACTTTTTAATCTGGGGTCATGCAGGTTTGGGGCTCATGCTGTGGCCCATGACAGGTATAGTCAATGTCCAGTGAAACTAAAATGGTGGTTGAAATACTCCTTTTTCCGGCACTTTTTAATCTGGTGTCATGCAGGTTTAGGGCTCATGCTGTGGCCCAGGACAGGTATAGTCAATGTCCAGTGAAACTAAAATGGTGTTTGAAAGACTCCTTTTTCCGGCACTTTTTAATCTGGGGTCATGCAGGTTTGGGGTCATGCTGTGGCCCAGGACAGGTATAGTCAATGTCCAGTGAAACTAAAATGGTGGTTGAAAGACTCCTTTTTCCGCACTTTTTAATGTGGGGGTCATGCAGGTTTGGGGCTCATGCTGTGGCCCAGGACAGGTATAGTCAATGTCCAGTGAAACTAAAATGGTGGTTGAAAGACTCCTTTTTCCGCACTTTTTAATCTGGGGGTCATGCAGGTTTGGGGCTCATGCTGTGGCCCAGGACAGGTATAGTCAATGTCCAGTGAAACTAAAATGGTGGTTGAAAGACTCCTTTTTCCGGCACTTTTTATATGGGGTCATGCAGTTTGGGCTCATGCTGTGGCCCAGGACAGGATAGTCAATGTCCAGTGAAACTAAAATGGTGGTTGAAAGACTCCTTTTTCCGCACTTTTTAATCTGGGGTCATGCAGGTTTGGGCTCATGCTGTGCCCAGGACAGGTATAGTCAATGTCCAGTAAACTAAAATGGTGTTGAAATGACTCCTTTTCCGGCACTTTTTATTGTGGTCATGCTTTTTGGGGCTCATGCTGGGGGCCCAGGACAGGATAGTCATGCCCAGTTCAACTAAAAGGGGTTGAAAGACTCCTTTTTCCCTTTTTTTAAATCGGGGGGTCATGCGGGTTTTGGGGGCTCATGCTGCGTTTCGGGCAGGGATATTCAATGCCAGTTCAAGTAAAATAAAAGGTTCAAATCATACTGCTTCTGGCACTTTTAATTTGTGGGTCTGCAGGTTTAAGGCTCATGCTGTGGTGCAAGACAGGATAGTGAATGGTCTGTGATTTTTGTTCTGTGGCTTTTATAACATAAGTGTGTTGCCTAAGATGTAGCACGTATCCATTTGACTGTTGTGGATGTTAATTCCAGCTTCTCCAGACCTGTTTGGGTGTAAGAATGAAGGTGTTGTTGCTCTCCCATAGACTTTAATGGTCCTCGGCGATCATCTATCATCGACCATCGAATATCTTGTCGATGAGGGTCGACTATCGACCATCGACCAATGTCGATAGCCAACTTAATCGCTGAACACTAGATATTAGTTTTTATCACAGCAGTTACAAATAAACTTTGCCCTGTAGGTTACAGTCTGTTCAAACAACCATCATGGCTTCATAATAAAGCCGTGACTAGTATCACCATGACCAATCTGTTTTATGACAAATCCTGATAAATCCTCCAATGGGAGCTGTTTAGATTAAAAATAGAAGAGGGTCTAGGACTGAAGAAGAGAGGAATTAGAACCAGAAAATGAGACACTGAAGGAGCGGTCAGAGAGGTAGGATGAGAACAAAGAATGAGCGGTGTCCTGGAGGCCAATGGCACTGAGCATGCTTAGGAGAAGATGGTGATCAACAGTGTCAAACGCTGCAGATAGATCAAGAAAAAGCAACAGTATATGAGATTTAGCTGTGAGGAGGTCATCAGGTCATCAGGACTAATCATTTCAAGAGTTTAGAGATGAAGGGCAGGTTAGAGAATGATTGGTAATTAGCAGCACAGGACGGGTCAAGAGTTGGTTTTTTAAGTAAAGCTGTTATGATGGAATGTTTAAAATAGAATGGAAAGATCCCAGTGGAGAGAGAGAGGTTACAGATTTTAGTTAGGTGAGAGGTGACAGCTGGGGAAATGGACTGGATGAGGTGGGAAAGAATGGGGTAACTAAAGCAGGTAGTGGGGCAAGCAGATGAGAGAAGCCTGGATACTACTTCTTTTGTCATTGGGTCAAGTGCGGAGACTAGACTAGAGAACATGTGGGGAGGGACAGGATGGGTATTACTTGGGGATTGACATGTGATGTTTTGAAATAAAATATGGTGCCGCATGCAAGACTGTTTTTTTTTTCCATTACATACAATGGAATTTGTATCTGTATCTCCAAATGGAGAAAAGATTCTAACAGAGCTAATAAATGCTGATAAAAGAATAGTGTAACAAATCCAAGATCAAAAAGTGCTTAAAAAATAAATTCCTATCTCACATATCCAGCAGGAGATGTGCAGATTTGACTCAAGGAAACACAGTTAGGGTACATGACTTTTAGGGCGACAGGTATGAAAGAAAGCACATCAAAGTGAATAGTCGAGTCTCATTTTCAATGTATAATGCACCTGATGTTTGAAAGTGGTTTTTGTGCGTTCATAAATGGTGTGTAAAGTTCAACGTGTCTCGCCTATGTGTTAGGCATCACGGAACTTAGGCGCATTAGTAATGCGCCTACCATGTATAAAGGCTATAGACAGGCTGGAAATAAGAGAAAAGTCCTTAGAATAGCATGTCAGTGAATAGAAACTATATGAGTGATCCTGCTTAGAGGACAACAGGTCCCAGCAATACCTGTGCTGTGCTGGCTTTTGCTGTAAGTAGAATAAAGGGTGAGAGCAGCAAAATTAAATTTCAAATTTAATGTAGTCAAAATTAAAATTTTAAAAATCTGAACAACATAATCAGTGGGTTATTTAATGTAAAATTGGTTTAAGATTCTATGAACTTTAAATACATTTTATCTGAGATATTTCTATATTTTGGGGATATAATACATATTTTTATGTTAATTTTATATGATAAAATTTTTTATTACATTTAAATAATTTAATTTTATACAGTTTGATAATTCTAATAAATTACTTTTTATTAATGTACTAGTGTAAGTTGAGAAATATTGGACATTTTTGCCCCTTACAGCAAATCTAGCTTCACTTCGACTCCTCAGGATCAGATAGACCTCTTTGAAACAGCTCTGCCTGTCTAAGCAGTAATGCGCCTAGTATTGCCGAACCACATTCATATATGTGTCTAATATTACAAGTGTGGTGCAATACACCTCCATAATGCCCCTATAACGCCCCAGAAAACCCCTTCAAGTTAGGTGCTTTCGAAAGTGTTGAGTCTTACGAACAATGCACCTAACACATTCATTAGGCGCATTATACATCATAGACGGCTCAGTTAGGTGCATGGTACGCCAGATAAAGGGTGAAAAACCCTTTCATACATGTCTCCCTTAGTGTCAAGTGTTAAAATATCAGGCAACACCGTTTACACCTACATAACCTGGAGGGCCAAGCAATGTTTGAGCCCATAAGTGATATATAGCTCTAAGCCACATTAGATACAAGAACTCTTAACAACCTGAGACGCCATATGAGACCAGAATGAAACGCTACAGACTTTCTATCACAGAGCTCAGCTACTAAGGAGAGAAGCTTGTTAGATTTTTTATGCTTCAAACAAGGATCCAGCAGCATTTGAATACAAGGCAAGATCTTATATATTTTTATCAAGTTGTAAATGTACATTGTTTTAATGTATGTATGTAGTTTATTTGTATTCACACTAGATTTATTATAGACATGTGTTTTTGTATTTATCTCCTTCACGACCACCCACCGTCTGTTGATGGCATCCAGTGCAGGGACTTTTTCTGACTAGGTAGTTTGGGTTGTGCTCAATACTATTGCTGACTGTTTAACTCTGTATAGATTGGATGGGTGCTGGGACCTTATGTGCTATATCCATGTGCAATATGTATTTAGGATACTTAGATTGTTAGTATATATTTTTGATGCAGTGTGCAGATGATTTAAGCCCCTACAGGTAGGACTCTGAGATATCAATGACCGCAGCCCACTCCTACACTCTAGTTCATTGCAGTGGCAAGTAAGTTGGCTAGGTTATGCCCCATATGAACTTACTGGGGTAAGTTTGTTTTAACCATTGTTTACACCATATTTGCCTGTTTGGTGTCCCTGATATTTACTTAACATATATACTTATATCCAGGACATCTATTCTGAATATGCTCCTGCAATCTATGCATTTGTGTCCTTATTGACTGTATCTATGTGTGACCCTACTGCTTACATATATTATGTTGTCCCCTGAGGAATTCCTATAAAACTTAGGAAGGAAGCGCTTCGGGGCTTTGGGACTTTTTTGGGGACTTTGGATTAGTATCTTTTAGGCCCCCGTTTATCAGGGAGCAGAAGGGCGTTATAGTCAAGGTTCCTGGTTGGGCCGTCCTTATTGGGACAATGTCTTCATATTGTTTAATAGGCAGTCTGTGTAATAGAGTTACTTTGGCCCCCACACCTTTTGGATTTCTATTTATCTGTTTAGTGTAAGCCTTTTTTCTTTTGGATCTCATGGATTATTGCTAGTCTGTATTTTACTAGACCATTAAAGGTTAAGTTTTACATCTATTTTTCCATTGATTGATCCAGTACAGGTTGTCTGTTAAAAGACGTTGCTGCAGACAAGGGGATTTGCGGTTCCCAGCGCCACAGCTGCTCTCGGAGCAGTTATCAGCTTTATTCCTAGAGCACTCGCTGTAGACACCATGGAGTGGAGGAAGCCTCTGACCCTTGGTGTTTAACTCTTTAATTACTATGGTTGGTGACTGCGGCACAATCAAAGTGCATTCCCCTGCTCCATTGGGTCATTGGTGACCTGTTGGAGCACAGGGAATGTCGGCTCTAGGGTTCTGAAGTGGTCTGAAGTTGTCTGTATAGCAAATCTGTAATCAGGGCACACTGTGCTACCCTGACTGCATTACTAAGTTTAAAAAAGTGTTAAATAGCTATCCCTTAATGGGATTAAAAAAAGTAAAAACAAATAAAATGTGTAGAAAAAATAAATAGAAAAAATAAAAAATAAATGTTTAATTAAAAAATTGATTGTGCCTTCACTGCACACATAAAAGAAACCTACAAATATTAGATATATTCATAGATATCTACTGTAATAACATGTAGCATTTATCTAACAAACTATTAGGTGTGAAATGTGAATGTTGTAAAAAAAAAAAATCAAATGAAGAAAAGAAGTTATGTTCATGCTGCAAAAAAAGCAACAATTTAGTAATAAACTTACACTATTTCCCCCAAAAATACAACTTTTCCAGCATAAAACAAATTCTCATACAACTGCTTTACAAATAAAATGTTACAACTGTTGAAACAAAGGGAGGCAAAAGCTAAAAAGTATAGCTGGTCATTACGGCATTTTCAGGCCTGATGCATAAGGGATTAAGGAAGGTGTTAGTAGGATTACTTGAATGCTTTGACTAAGGATGTGCTCCCGAAACACATCTAATGGATTGTGTTCCATGGTTCTAATGTTTTTCTATGAAAAAAAAAAAAAAATACTAAAGGAAGAATTTTAATAACTGGAACTTCTTATTCTATAATGCAAGCTTTCCAGGGGCATGTGTATGTTTCTGGGATGCTGAAAAAGTAGTTTAAAATGTTCCACCACAGATATTATGGTTCCAATTGGTCAGTTAAAGGCCAATATGTCCTTTCCAGCCTTTTCTACCTCTATAGTACCAAGACTTGAGCTTGACATTTGCTGTAGAAGACCCTTAGTACACAGCACTGGTTGTGTTTTTGGTGGGCGGGGGACATATTAGGCCATACAATCTTTTCTCGTAGTTATAGTAAGTATCCTTGTGTTCTACATGAATTCTTTGTATATTATAGTTTTTTCTAAATAATGAATTTTAAGAACTTATTCATTTTTTCAGCCCATCTTACCTATCAATACTGAGAAATAAGTTTCTGGGTTTTCTCCCTGTTTTGCCTTTAACAACAAAACTGACTTGATTTTAAGATGATTAATGTCACAAGGCATGATTACAGCAAATGTTTACAAAACCCACTTAAGGGGTTAAAATCATGATGTGATGAGTAATTCTTGCTAACATATTGTATAGGTGGATTCCTGGTAATAATAGAGAGTCCTTGAGCTGCGGTGTACTGGCAGTCACCCCATCTGTGAGACAAGATTAGACCATGGATTCCAGTTCCCATAAGCGCTATCATGTACATGGTCTTGATTCCAGACAAATGCTGGAGAGTTACTTTTCAGGAAAAGATGAAATGGGCTTTCTGGAGGACACCTTGATATTCCCTATTGAAAGTCTTACAAAAGCCTTCACAGACGGTATGTTGGTATCTTGATTTTTCTACATTCAATCTTCTAATGTGATACTTTTTCTATAGAATAATGCTTATCTGGAGATGATTAATGCTCCACATGATGCATTTATTAAAAGAAAAAAAAAAACATTTCAGTGACTGGAGGAGATAATACATCATAATATAATGAGTAGCTTTTATTAACATATCATATACATTGATTCCTGGTTATTACACTATGGAAAGATCATTGGATATAGAGGGAATGACCCCAACTGCGATACAAGATCGGACGATAGTACTTAGCACCAATAAGCTCTTGCAGGCTCGGACTGGCCTACAAGAACAAGAGAAACCCCCTGTTGGCATCTGAGCATGGCAGACCACAGATTTGTTTTAAATTGCAAATACATCCTCGGGAGAGGCAATAATGCAAAGAAGAAGAGACAAAAACAAGAGTCATGAAAGTATAAATGATGTGCACAGTAACTATAGTGTGGGCACCCAAAGTAAACTCCACTGGTGGGCCTCAAAATCAACTCCACAGGTAGTTCTCTAGCATAAAATTCCACTGGTGGCCCCTTGAGTCAAAAGATTATCTAACTTTTTTCCATTTGTAATGTAAAAAGTAAAAAAATACATCATAACAAAAGTGATATTGCCACACAGTAAAAACCATAAAAAGTGCTAGTATAAATGTCACCTCGCTTCCCAAAACAAGAAACAGAATATACATTTTTGTACATTAAAATGATAGCAATAACAACTACAGTTTACCTTGCAAAAAACAAGCTTTCACAAAGGTGTAGCTAGAATATTAAAAAGGTTTTTTTTAATTTAGGTTACGCAATACAAATTCTTAATGCTAAATGCAAGCAATAAAAAAATTCTATTAAATATGTCAGCAAAATATACCAGATGTGTCCTGCTAGAGGATACATGTGCTGTCTTTGTGCATTTAAAGGGCCAGTGTGTCACTGCTTCTCCTTACCTACACACATTCTTCCTATTTAAAGGTGCACTCCTATGTCACCCATTGTATGAGCAATTACAGTGATCCAAGACAGATCAATTTCTAACATCTGCAGTTTTAAGCTCTTATTTATCGTTTTCATCTCTATTTAGTCCACTACCTTCTACATTATTCCTCATAACCTGTAAGGGTATGTTCACAGGGTGTTTTTGAGGTGTAATTGTACTGCAAGACCTCCCGAAGTACGGATCACAACTCTCATAGTGAGCTATGATTACTTTCTGTTTTCCCCAACCTGTATTGCGCGTCGGGAGAAAGACGTTGCATGTCTCTTCTTCCCTGTGCTTACATGCCGGGGATAATGAAAGTGAATGGGGCGTTAACTGTACATAAACAGACACTAGGTGGAGGACCATTGAACAAAAGAAGCCCCTTATTTCTAGGTTGTGAGCTTTTGCAAGTAGGATCCTTGAACTATATTGGCACTATAGAAATAGATTATTATAATGATTATTAGACATAAGACCTATTATTTTAATGAACAGTGTGTAATGATACATTAACCCGTGGTGGCACTGCAGGTTAAGTGAATATTACTGACTAGTTTCCTCAAAGATTTCAACTGCTCATTGGAGATCCCTGTAGGTGGACACTTTGGGCGAACGTTGGTGCTGACAGGCCAGTTCTAAATAGCTTTAAGGCAGTATAGACTGCACCAGAAAGTATGAACCTGTTCTTCTGCAGGTCATACATACAGGGCAGTGTAGAGACCATACCACAAATCTACACTCAGACGCCACCTTTACCCTGGTCTGTTCTTCTGCAGGTCATACATACAGGTGCAGTGTAGGGCCAATAGCACAAGCCTGGCTCAGGCACCACCTTTACCCTTCTCTGGCTGTTCTTCTGCAGGTCATACATACAGGGCAGTGTAGAGTCAATACCACAAGTCTGGCTCAGGCACTACCTTTACCCTGGTCTGGCTGTTCTTCTGCAGGTCATACATACAGGGCAGTGTAGAGCCAATACTACAAGTCTAGCTCAGGCTCCACCTTTACCCTGGTCTGTCTGTTCTTCTGCAGGTCATATATACAGGGCAGTGTAGAGCCAATACCACAAGTCTGGCTCAGGCACCACCTTTACCCTGGTCTGCATGTTCTTCTGCAGGTCATAAATACAGGTGCAGTGCAGAGCCAATAGCACAAGTCTAGCTCAGGCACCACCTTTACCCTGGTCTGGCTTTTCTTCTGCAGGTCATACATACAGGGCAGTGTAGAGCCAATACCACAAGTCGGGCTCAAACACCACCTTTACCCTGGTCTGGCTGTTATTCTACAGGTCATAGATACAGGGCAGTGCAGAGCCAATACCACAAGTCTGGCTCAGGCACCACCTTTACCCTGGTCTGGCTGTTCTTCTGCAGGTCACACAGGGCAGTATAGAGCCAATAGCACAAGTCTGGCTCAGGCACCACCTTTACCCTGGTCTGGCTTTTCTTCTGCAGGTCATACATACAGGGCAGTGTAGATCCAATAACACAAGTCTGGCTCAGGCACCACTTTTACCCTGGTCTGGCTGTTCTTCTTCAGGTCATACATACAGGGCAGTGTAGAGCCAATATCACAAGTCTGGCTCAGGCACCTTTACCGTGATCTGGCTGTTCTTCTGCAGGTCATACATACAGGGCAGTGTAGAGACAATACCACAAGTCTACACTCAGGCACCACCTTTACCCTGGTCTGTTCTTCTGCAGGTCATACATACAGGGCAGTGTAGAGCCAATACCACAAGTCTGGCTCAGGCACCACCTTTACCCTGGTCTGGCTGTTCTAACTGTTCTGCGCTGAGGTTTGGCGTCAAAGAATCATAAATGTATCTAATTCTACGAATGTGATGCCACGCCCCCAAAACACCCCTAATCTTTGGCGCTCCAAAAAGTGTCTTTGGCGCATTACAAAGGAACTTATTGCGCCAAAGTTTGGAGTGCACCTGTTCATACATTCTTTTTGACTCAAAGTACACCAGAAACTGGTGCAGTCCAGTTCATACATGTTACCCTTTGTGATTATGTTATTGTCAAGCTTTGCTTTTATGTAGCATGAACTGTCAAAATGGGAGAACCACTGTAATGTGGTCTGAGATTACTGCCACCAAAACTAACCCCATACAATAGGAATATTTGTGCTGTGTTCTTCATATTATTAGTAACTGGTATAACAATCCTTAGAGGTATATATATATATTTACATACATATATATATTTCATCTCAAAGGGTTTAAAATATCACATATTTCTAAATAATTTGGCAGATAAAATCAAAGGAGATATCTTGATTGACCTCAGCATTAGTTCCATGGTCCATCATCTGTTTGCAGCATGTGAGTTTTTCAAAAAACATCATAGTACTGAAAGCCAATAACAGATGCATCATGGAGCTGAAAAGATGGCTGGACACACGGACTGGAGCATTTGACTGGGGACATGCTACAAAACATTATGTAGACATAGAAGGAAGCAGGTGAATAAAAAAAAACTCCCTTTCTTTATTGATACAGTTTGAAAGATATTTAGGTGATGTATGAAATCCTTGGACAGTATGTCATATATTTTTCTACCTATTTTTCCTACCTTTAATGCTCATCCATTAACAACTTGATTCAAGTCTTTAAAACCACCACTGGAAACCAATAGTCTGAAGCTAACTACAGAGCTTTCATGCAGCCTTATTGATGATGACTAGTGTTCAGCGAACAGTAAAAAGTTCTAGTTCGATTAGAACCTCAAACTTTTGTGAGTTCAGTTCGAAGTTCTATTCGAACCCCATTAAAGTCAATGGGAGAAGATGTTCCGGTTAATTTTTATACCTATACAGGTGAGGAGAAGCTGGAATTACCATCCATAACAGTAAACTGGATACATGGAACAACTTAGTGAAGACAATTTGGCTCTAAGAGTGACAGAAAAAAATTGAGAGGCTAAAATACTTAATTACATTCAATGGCTACTTGAAATGATGAGGACAGCTTGCAAGCAGGGGCGTAGCTATAGGATGTGCAGTGGTAGCAGCTGCTATGGAGCTCTGCATCCTGAGAGGGGCCCAAATCCCCTTTGACACATAGGAGATTTGGAGACACTGTGTTATATAATTATTGTACCCCCAAAAATGCATAAACTGAACTTTTGGGCACTGACTATGATTTAGCAAATCCAAGCACTCTGTATAATATATATCCATGTATATGAGAGTTAGGCATTATGTGAGCCTGCAAATAACAGCTTCTGGGTATGGGAAAGATGCAGCCAGCAATACCAAACTCCCTAACTATTGATGTCTATGGAGAGGAAAATGCTATTTAACTAACTAAGAGCAGTCTGTACAGTACAGAGAGTGAGCTGAAAATGGTGTTCACAAGGCAATACAGTGAAATATATATAACATGGTCATGTGATTTTAGCAACCAGTGAGAGCCATACACCTCTGCGATGACATTTTTGACAGTTATCTGCACTGATTGCATCGCCGGCAAAAGTGCAGAAAGCCGCTGAAAACTAAACTGAAAATGGCGTGTTGAACAAGAACTAGAACTTTACTTGAATGAACAGTAAAATTTTCGGTTCGGTTCGAGTTCTAAAAATTTGAGAAGTTCTACTAGAGCTTTACTTTTCTAGAACAGTTCGATCAACACTAATGTTGACTGTGGGAGAATCACCTTATTTTTCCTATTTCTTTCAGTGGCCAGTTACAGGACAAAGAAGAAAAAGTGAGATCAGCAGTTCAGCATGTTATGAAATGTGACCTGGAGAAAGAGAATATAATGGATCCAATGGCCTTACCTCCAGCAGATTGTATCATCACTGCTTGGCTCCTAGATAATATCTGTACAGATGAAGATAATTACATTAGATATATCAGGAAGTTCTCAGAGTTGCTGAAACCTGCAGGACACCTCATATTATTTGGGGCTTTAGGTATAACACATTATTTTATCGGGAAAGAAAAGTTTCAATCTTTCACATATGATGAGAATTTTGTTGAGAAAGTTCTAGCTGGAGAAGGCTTTGTGATTGATTACTGTAAGGTTAAAAACAGAGCGAGTGTGAGTGACCTTTCTGATTATAAAGCCTTCCTCTTCATTGCAGCTCACAAGGAGAAGTAGGTCTGAGTTAAAACTTACACGTCTGCACGTCAAAATTTCATATCTTAATCTTTATATAATATATAATAATCACAGCTGTGCTTCCTGCAGATTGTTGTTTCCTTGATAATTTGTAGAGATTTCTGTTAATTTGCTATAAAGTTTTGTCCAAATAAGACAACATTAAACCTGCTAAGGAAGAGAAGTAGAGGGATAAATAGTAGCTGAAGTTTAGAGCACTGACAAAAGAAGAGCTGTCCTGTCCAGTCTTACAGTTGGTCCACTGATTTGAATGGAGAATGTGTTATGCTTCATTTCCAAGAGGGTGAAGATTCAAGGAACCTTAAAACCTGATGAAAGGATTTCAACATTAATCATATTATCTTTCTAGCCACCAGCTGTGGGGCACTTTGTCATCAACTTATTGTCAATGGGCTCTTTTAATAAGTAGAAATTGTCCAATGTTTAACAGCTCTATAATCTGTGTCTATTGCAAAAACACAGCCTTCAGTATAAAAGGTGTTGTCCATTGTGAGGAATATATTCTGCTTAAATACTTCTTCTTTTAGGACAAGAGTTCTAGGTTAAATGCTATGAATACATTAACAGCTCCTTTGCTTATTTGAACTTGTCTTGGAGTTATCATGGTCCTGAGACCTAATTTGATCATCTAAGGAATTACGGGAGCCTGGTGTCTTGGGATCAGTGGCTTTTTTGTTGTTGTGCTGTTCTCTATTTGTATTATTATATGAATAGTATAATAAAGTGAAGCATATCACATATAACTGTTTGTGTCCTTTACTAAGGTGGGATCTTTATCGGTTACTAGCTCTGCATAATTTACTAACACTGATTTAAGAGCAGTAACAATATTAAATGGGATGTACGAAAGGCCATCAACTACATGGAAGCAGTAGCTGAAATCATGTTAGAACACATCAGATATTTAGATAGATATCAGTATCAGACAAACTTGTCTGCCATGAAAGGGGCCAACCAACCCCTAAAATTGAAATGTGGTCTCAAACTTCGTCCAATATTTATGTAACTCTAATATTGTCCTATGGAAAAACTCGGCCTTGTGCATGAAAACTGTCTAGCAGTAAGACTGTCCTTGTTGCCCATAAAAGCCAATAAGGGCTGAGCTTTTATTTTTCCAGAGTAGTATAAGAAATGAAAGCAGAACTCTGGTTGCCATGAGCTCTGATTGGTTGCTATGGGTTCTGGTTGCTATGAGCTCTGATTGGTTACTATGGGTTCTGGTTACTATGAGCTCTGAATGGTTGCTATGGGCTCTGGTTGCTATGAGCTCTGATTGGTTGCTATGGGCTCGGGTTGCTATGAGCTCTGATTGGTTGCAATGAGCTCTGATTGTTTGCTATGGGCTTTAGTTGCTTTGAGCTCTGGTTGCTATGAGCTCTGATTGGTTACTATGGGTTCTGGTTTCTATGAGCTCTGGTTGTTATGAGCTCTGATTGTTTGTATGGGCTCTGGTTGCTATGAGTTCTGGTTGCTATGAGCGGTGATTGGTTGCTATGGGCTCCGGTTGCCATGAGCTCTGGGTGCTATGGGCTCTGGTTGCTATGAGCTCTGGTTGCTATGAGCTCTGGTTGCTATGAGCTCTGATTTCTATGGGCTCTGGTTGCTATGAGCTCTGGTTGCTATGGGCTATGATTGGTTGTTTTGAGCAACAATGGCAGTCTTACTGCTAGACAGTTTTCATACAGAAAGTTTCCTGTGCTAGCTATTGATTTACATAGAAGTATCTGTTGCCATCTATCACTTTTGAGAACTTTCTAGTGACAATTTTGTTCTTATTTTCTAAAAAACTAAACATATTGAAAATTTTTGATAAGGACCCAAAGGTGATGAAAGTTGTTTTTCAAAAGGTGTCTAAGAATTGTAGGTAATCAAGAGTAAATCAGAGTATGAGACCTGTTTATACCCACCAATAACACACACATTACACATTTTTATATGGAGAACTGTGAGGCTATGTTCTCACGGGTTGATGTGGGACGTATTTCAGTCCATAATTACGTGCCGTAGTGCGCAAATTATGGCTGGAATACGTCCCAGTCCTTACGGTAATCCCCAGTTCTCATAGAGAACTATGGATTACGTCTCCTCTCCCTGCTCGGCGAATCCGCCGCGGGGGGGGAGATAAGTGACGTGTGAATTACCAGCGGCGTATACGCGCTGCTGGCAATTCAAGTCTATGGGCCGGCGAGGTGCCGCCCCCACGCTCCCGCCCCCGCGCTCGCCCCCGTCTACACGCCGTAATTGCGGGGCGTAATTACGCGCCGCAAATAAGCCGTGTGAACATAGCCTAAGAATAAATATGCATAGTGGTACCACATATGTAGCTAGTTCACATCATTATAAAGAAAATAGCTGGGTGTAATATTTACAAAACATCAAATTAATTACAATTTTATTTATTCTACTTCAAAATGTATATGGTCGGAGGTCAGGGTAGTTTGAGTTCGTGCACAATAGTGGACAGGCAGAGGGTTTGGGCCGGCTTCAGACCTGGTCAAAATACAAGTCAGTCTTGTGCAAAATGTAACATACAACTATCTACTAGGACCAACTGGACTGTATTACTTTGGCACAGGGAGAGGGTTAAATGTATTTATGACGTCTTTGAAAGCAGGACATTAGTTCAGGAACAATTGCAATATCAGCATTCACACACTTGGTAGATAGGAATAGAGCACTAAGGAGAGAGAGATGTAAACTAAACAGGACGGTCAAAAGCAAAACAGTAGGAGGAACACATGGGAGGTCAGACATGGTGACACTTACTCAGAGAGTGGTAGGAACCAGCAGAAATGACAATAGTTATTAACCCCTGCTGGTCGCAGCCTATTTTATCATCTACTTAGACCTATGAGGGCTTTTATTTTGAAGGACAAGATGTACTTTCTAATGGTGATATTCATCATACCACAAAATATACTGGGAAACTGCAAACAAATTCTAAATGGGGCGAAATGTGAAAAAAAATGTACAAGTACCATGTTTGCAGGTGTTTTGCTTTTACGGCGTTCAATCTTTCGTAAAAATTATGTAGTGAATCTATATATTCTACAGGTTGATACGAATCCAGAAATACCAAACACCGTTATGTTAAAAAATTCCAAACATTTTCTACTTTTGAAATTTGTGCGGCGGCGCCATTTTCTGCGACCGATAACTTTTTTGTACTAACACCTACGGACGTGAGTGAGGCGCCATTTTTTTGCGGGCTGAAGTCTACTTTTATTGCCACCAGTTTGGAACTCATGCAACATTTTTTATCAAATTTATTCAAATTTTTAGGGGATGTGAAATGACAAAAAAAAGCAATTTTTTTTTTCTACAGTGTTCAACATGCAGGATAAATTATGCTATATTTTAATAGCTCAGAATTTTTGGGTGTGTCGATACCAAATTTGTGTAACTTTTTATTATTTTATTTTTTATTTGTAAAATGGCAAAAGGGGGGTGATTTTAACTTTTACTTTTTTTTTTTTGGGTGATTCACCGCTTGGGGGGGGTGAACATTTATACAGCCTAATGCATTGTATCACAATGCACAAGAGTGTACAAAGATGGCGATTTTGCTACTTCCTGCTTGACTGCTTCATTGTAACCAATGCACTGCAGAACCGGATGATGAATGCCGCACAACTCTAGGCAGGTTTAAGGGAGGTGAGAGACACCCAAGTGTAATGCAAGACAATTCATAACCTTTGACATCACCATGGTCTGCATGCTAGACAACCTGTGCACACCACCAGGCACAGGCATCATCACTTGCATGGGCCAGGGAGTATTTACACTGAACAAGGGACTAGTGGTCCTCTGTGCTGTTCAGTGATGAAATTTGATTCACTCTGAGCAGAAATTTCCACCAACAATGCTGGATACATCAAGGAGAATGCTATACCTGAGCCAAGTCAGGTACCCTTGCCGGTCATCTAGCACGCAGACCACGCTGATGTCAATGGTTATGAATGGTTTGACATGGGCCACATGTATGAAACGGTTTTGGTCTAAAACTCACTTTTTTCCACATAGGTTTCTCTGGGGAAAAAAGTGAGTTTTAGACCAAAACCGTTTCATACATGTGGCCCTTAGTGCTTCCTACCTCCCTTAAATTTGCCTGGAGTTGCCTGGAGTTTAACATCCGGCTTCACAGGGCATTGATTACAATGAAGCATCATCAGTGTGTGACAGAGTCAAAGGGTGTCAACTTCTTTGCCTTTCTGTAACTCTTCCAGTCTTTGTATCTCTGATACAACCTGCTGATTACACTCAGTGGTCACTATCATGTGAGAGCGTCCTGCTTGAAGCCTCGCAATTGTGAGGTCCTGCTGATCAATTGGAAGGCATTGTCTTGGTCACAATGTGAACAGTAGAATGAGTAGGACTCTTTAAATCCCAATTAAAATTGATCCCCTAAATTTATTGGGTGATTCAGGGATCAAACACCTGTTAGGAATTTTGCGATTATGCTCTTTCTTAGAGATCAGCAAATTGTGCTGAAACATTGAGCAGTTGAAGATATGTATCTCAAAGTTAAGAGACAGTTTCAAGAAATTTTCATATACCATATATCATACATCATACAGTATACCTCATTGGTAACAACCCTATTGTTTAAACCAAGTGTCCCATTACTGATGTGTAAACTGGAAGAAGATATGATTCCTGTGGATGTATCTTTCTCGGCCATCAGATTGTAAGATTTTAGTTTTTTTTATTAGATTTTGCCTGTAATGCAAGGATGTATCCATGCAATGTGGTTACAATGTCTCCCCTATACACTTTAGGGAGTAGAAAAAAGCTAAAACTAATTCTAGGATGTCTAAGCCTAACTGTGTTTGTTGAAGGTCTACATTAATGGATTCACTTGAGTCACCTGTATGGTAAATGTTTCACCAACCATTGAGCTATGGTACATTTTTTTAAATGCCCTTTTTAATGACAGATGTAGCAAATGTGTACTTGACAGGTAACACTCCATGATATCAGGGCACAGAAAGAACAGATAACATGGAAAGTCATGACCACATGGTCAAGTTAACATTTGTTACATCTGTATCTGTGTCTGGACCTTGCCTGTCCCTGCTCGCTGTGACTAAGCTTTCATGGGCCACACAAAATAATGATTGTGGCTCGATTTCCTTTAGAATCAATGGCCCCAATCTCTCATGTTTAGCAATAGCACTTTCCTTAAATGAACACTTTTTGTCCAGGTAAGACCTATCTAAATGACTTGCTGACGCTAATGTATGGTGAGGGGGGAGCTCTAGCAATGACTGCCACTAGGTCTTATTTTCAGGGGAGGCCTTAAATTTATAAGCTTGAAAAAAAATGTACGAAGTCTTATTTTCAGGGAAAGATACCAAGATCTTGAGTTTCGATGCGGAGGCAGTCATCCCATCTGTGATTCTAGATTGGACGATGGATGCCAGCTCTCATAAGCTCTATCACTCTTCCACTCTTTCTTGATGACCTCACAGAGCTGGTCAATGGTAGAGACCCTGCGCTCCTCCACTTTCTGTTTGAGGATGCCCCTCAGATGCTCAATAGGGTTTAGGTCTGGAGACATGTTTTGCCAGTCAGGCACCTTTACCTTCATTTTCTTTAGCAAGGCATTGTTGGTCTTGGAGGTGTGTTTGGGGTCATTAAAATGTTGGAATACCAGCCAGCAGCCCAGTTTCTGAAGGGAGGGTATCATGCTCTGTTTCAGTATAATCACAGTACATGTTGGCATTCATTGTTCACTTAAGGAAATGAAGTTCCCCACAGCTGGCAGCGCTCATGCAGCCCCAAACCATGACACTCCCACCACCATGCTTGAGTGAAAGCAAAACACATTTGTCTTTGTACTCCTCACTTGGTTGCCACCACACACTTCACACCATCTGAACCAAATAAGTTCATTTTGGTCTCATTGATCACAGGAAATGTTTCCAGTCATCCATGTCCTTAGTTTGCTTGTCTCCATCAACCTGTTTGTGGCCTTACTTGTGCATCATCTTTAACCCTTTAAGGCACCCTGACGTTCCTGTACATCATGGTTCACTGCCTGTTAATGCACCGTGACACATGTCACAGCCTGAAATACTTTATTAACCCCTCCACTGCCTAATCACTTCACTGCCCCTGTGATCTATTTGTGGCAGCTTTCTGATCAGACAGTTTGCCACTTTCAAGTTCCAGCAATTTTCTGCCAGTGATCATCACTGGCTCATACAGTGAAAAACACTGATCAGTTAAAAAAGATAGTTTGTAACTTCTGTTCCCACATCTGTCACTGCCCATCACTACCCCAATAAAGCCTGAAAAATTTTCTAAAACAAGAAGGTGCTCCTTCAATTCTGAGGCCTGTGGAAGAGTCAAAAAGCGCAGATGGGCCACAAGTGGGATATTTCTAAAAACTGCAAAATAAGGAGAATCAATATTGAGTTGCAATTTATTGGTAAAATGTACGGGATTCCAATGAATAATGAACAAAAATCGGAAATCTGCAAAAAAGTTAAAATTTTGAAATTTCACCTTCGCTTTTCATTTATTTCTGCGAAATACCTAGAGGGTTAATAAACTTCCTAAATGCTGTTTTGACTATGTTAAGGGGTGTAGTTTCTGAAATGAAGTCATTTATGGGGGTTTCTAACATACAAGCCTCTCAAAACCATATCAGAAGTGGCCTGGTTCCAAAAAAAATCTGTTAATTTCTTTTTTTCAAATTTTCTTGAAAAATAATAAGATGTTTAAAAAAATCATGCCAACACAAAGTAGACATATGGCAGATGTTCATTATTTACTACTTTGTTTGGTGTGACTATGTGTCTTAGACACAGAAATTTTTAAACTTTGAAAATGGCATTTTTTTCAAAATTTTCACAACATTTTGATATTTTTCACACCTAAACAAAGTTTTTTTCGACCAAAATTAATTGCTAAAATTAAAGCACAATGTGTCACGAGAAAACATCTCTGAAACACAAAGGATAGGTAAAAGTATTGAAAAGTTATTCACAGATAAAGTGGCACACGTCAGATTTGAAAAAAAAAAAAAGGGCTTGGTCCTTAACTCCAAAACAGGCTTAGACCTTAAAGAGTTAAAAGAGGCTTCCTTCTGGGATGACAGCCATGCAGGTCAATTTGAGGCCATGTGCAGTGTATAGTATGAGTACTGACAGGTTGATCCACCACCACCTTATCCTCTGCAGCAATGCTGGCCAGAACCATATTCTAAATTTTAAAAAGACAATCTCTGGATATGACACTAAGCATGTGCACTCAATTTCTTTGGTCAAGGCCTGTTCTGAGTATAAACTGTCTTGTTAAACGCGGTATGGTCTTGGCCTCCATGCTTCAGCTTAGTTGCAGGGTGTTGGCAATCTTCTTATTGCCCAGGCCATCTTTATGTAAATAATTCTTTTTTTCAGATCCTCAGAGGTCTTTGCAATGAGGTGACATGTTGAACTTCCAGTGACCAGTATGAGAGAGTGTGAGAGCAGTAATAGCAAACACCTACTCCCCATTCACATCTGAGACTTTTAAATGGGGGGAAATTGATTTTCTAACAAAAAATAATTTCCTATTAGAAAGGAAAATTCTTCACCAATGACACTAGGGGTTTCGGGTGAAAAAATTTTGCTTTTGATTTTGATAAATGGTGCCGACGCCCCTGGCGCTCCAGGGGCCCGGCGCCTCTAGGGCGGAAGAAGGGCATGCCCCCCGGCATACATGTCGAGTTGAGCCCTCTGGACCTGGCGGGTTCCCCGGTGCGCACCGCATTAATTTAAAGGGGGCCAGCGCCCGCTTTTGGGGGCTCCCAAACCTCCTCTTTCCCAGTACACTGGGAAAGTGCCCCTGCTTAGCGGGTTGAAGCCTTTCCCGAAGAACTACTTTTTTTACACGAAAATTTTTGTGGGGTGTCTCTGCTTGTCCCCCGATAGACTGCCTGAATTTTTCGTATTCCCCCGAAATTTTTGGGTTAGATCCCCCCCAAAATCCGTTGCGGGGGGCCCGGTGCCATATTTAATTCTTCCGGTGGGCTTAACCATTTCCTGTTGGGACATTTAAAGAAACCGTTTTTCAATAAAATACCATTCAAGGGTGCTGGAACCCTCATTCCAATTTAAATTTCCGGGTAATTATGCCGTTTTGGCTGGTGTGTCTCTAAAAAAAAATTAAAACCTCTTTTTCAACGGCCTTTATTTTTTTTTTTTGGTACATAATTCAAAAAGAAAGGGCAAATTTAAAAAACTTAGGGATCAGTCCTTTTTTTGTGGCCGTTGAAAACACCAATTTAAAACGTAATAAATTTTGGGCTAATTCTTGGCCATATTTTTCATAGGGGTTAATTAAAATTTTTTGCGGTTGTAAAAAAATAAATTTTTCTAGAAAATAACTATTTTTTTTTTTAGCCCTTAAATTAAAAAAAAGGAAATTTACACCTTGTTTCCCTTTTTTTTTAAAAAAGAATTTAACCTAAACTTGTTTGTTTTTCAAATTTTTGTGCAAATTTTGCCAGGGTTAATTAAGTTGTTTTGTGTTGCTGAAAAATTTAAACCTTTTTTCAAGCCAAAATAATATTTTTTTGGTACCAAATAAGAAAGGCAAATTTACACCCGTAAATTCGGGACGTTTTGCGGAATACAGCTTGTACCCCGCTACTGGTTGTGCCGGCCCCCAATTCTTATGGGGCAATATACCCGGGGGTTTAATTAAGCCTTTTGCTGTATTGTGCGGGGGAAAAAATAAACCATAGTTCTCTATGAAAACTGTGGATTACCATAATGACTGGGACATATTTCAGCCCGTAATTCGCACAGTACGGCACAAATTACGGGCTGAAATATGTCCCGGAATAAGCCGTGTGAACATAGCCATAGAGAACTGGGGGGAGATTTGCAAAGTGACTTTTCCCTTCAATGCCTTTTGTGGTGTCTAGAGATGAGCAAATTTCTAAAAAATTTGATTTGACCAATTCACCGAATTTTCCCCAAAAATTCAGTTTGCTCAAAATTAATTTGTGACCAATCGCGTTAAAAAACAGCTTTTTCCTGGATGCAGAGAGCCTGTATGGTGTCGTAGAACATTGTGCCATGCAGAAATATGCAGAAATATGCAGAGGAAGCTTGGTTTGGTATTGAAAGAATATTGTGATTTAGTATGACACGCAGATGACAGACGCCGCTCTTAGAATCTCTTAACACTTCACTTATCTCAGCAGTTACGGGGGCTAAACTGACCAAATGACTGAAGTGGGAGTGCAGCCTGACAAGGTAATGTCAGCGCCAGCTAGAAAGAACCGAGGTGAGGGCCAAGATCCTACTATAGCGTCAAAGAGCACACTCCTTTTACACCATCATTAGATGACTCCACAGATTATGACAGAACCAGTTCTGTTAAACGCTCATACATGTAGAGCCCCCCACTTCCTTCCCAAAGAGTGGAGAGGGTGTCGGCAGTAATGTTGCATTGACGTCGCTGATCATTTTGCCCTTCCTTTGATCCGTCACTGTTCGCTTTCAGTCAGTCAATAATCCATCAGTATTGCTAAAGCCAAAAAGAAACAGGAGTTGATCCAAAACAG
This sequence comes from Phyllomedusa bahiana, assembly GCA_025379985.1. Classification (NCBI taxonomy): domain Eukaryota; kingdom Metazoa; phylum Chordata; class Amphibia; order Anura; family Hylidae; genus Phyllomedusa; species Phyllomedusa bahiana. Next base: position 50,386 of record JAODAL010021988.1, read on the forward strand.
AGATGACAAGTAAATGGAATATTTGTATGTATTCTGTGTTCCCTACAGACTGAACTAGATGGATTTCAGACATGTGTAGTGCAGAAATACACACACTGGATTTGACACAGAATTCCCCGCAATAAGTGATAAAATTAACTCTTTGCCACAAATTGCAATATCCCAAAATAAAAAAAACGCTGGTTCAGGAACAGGTGTGTATATGACACACACCTGTGTATTTGAAAGGCATTTCACCCCAGTAACTCTAAAATCTAAAGTATTTTGCACAAGGTGCAATCTAGTGCAGCTACAGAGAGAAGTTTGTACATACGAGACACAGTGAAAAGTGGCAGAATTTAACATGGCTGCCCTATTTATAGGGCTGTGACATCACAGAAGCTGGCTGGCTGCTGATTGGCTGCATATTTGCATATCATGGCATTGAGGGCGTTCCTTTCTTTCTCCCATAGTCCTTTTCCCCATGTCACGCCATGTGCTCGTGGCCATTTTAGAAAAAAAAAAAAACGATTCGTTACCACAAATCGCCAGCAAATTTGGCTTTGTTCAGAATCAAATTTATCCTAAAATTCTAAACTAATTCCACTTTGTTAGAATCGATTCGCTCATCTCTATTGGTGTTTCAAGTTATGACAACCTTACAGCAATATGAGAACATTTAAGGACTATAAAAAGTTATTTTATGAATTAATGTTTAAAAATTATTAGGGTGTTTTTTTTTTAATCCAATAAACATAAATTGAGTCAAGCCGTTGCACCAAAGCTTTTACATGTTGGAAACCAGATGTGCTGCAGTGTCAACAATAGCTGGATGTACTGTAATGGTAGTCAACAAGACAGGAAGTCATATAGTCGCTGGGCAACCTGAAATCCATGGCCTGCGGAGCATAACAAGAACTACAACAAGCTGTGACATTCACCTATATTTATAGACCATCTTGCTAACGTATTTTATAAGTGCAAATTTAAAACATACAAATTGTTTCCTCTCTAGTATTGGGCTTTCAGTGGCCAAACAAAGTGTGGCAGGACTATACTGATGGCTATGGAATCATGGTGGTCTGTATTACCTCCTTATTGACATAGCAATTTTTTGAATTTTAGTTTCAGTGTTTTCCTCCCCGTCTTCCGAGAGCCATAACTTTTTTTATTTTTCTGTCCACATGGTGATATGCAGGCTTGTTTTTTGTGGTACAAATGTCTCTAGAATATAATGCACTGGGAAAACTGCAAAAAAAATCTGTGGTGTGGAATGTAAAAAGACGTGCCCAAACCATGCCACTCATAACCAACTTGCACTGATCAGAATATTCAATATCATAGAGGATCCTATGCACTGTATATAGCATTGGTTGTAATTTTTTTTACAGTTTATCGGGATAACACATGTTTGTATGTGGTTATAGGGATTATTATTCTGTTTTGCATAAATATTTTGCATTATTAATTTATTCTAATAGAAAAACAGTTTACAGTATTCGTTTTTTTTTTCATTGGGCAGTGACACTGCGGCTTTAAAATCAATTTCCAATCTCAATCCCTATTGCTTGGTTAACATATACTTTTTTGAGAAGTGATTGAGGATTGAGAAACAGACAATAGAGGGAATAATACTAACTGTATATTTAAGATTAAAACTGAGCTGATTTGCAGACTATTCATCTTCTGTGTGTTGTTTTAAAAAAAAAAAAAAATATTCCCATAACTGACTTGAGGAGATAATGAATCACAAGCTCATAAGTGATTATTCCTAACAAAAAACACGATGTAAAGTGCTATGTATTGTAGAAAGACCTTGAGCTCCGGTGTAGAGCCAGTCACTCCGTCTTTGAGACAAGATTAGACGATGGATTCTAGCTCCCATTAGATGTATAATTTTCATGTTTTTTATTCCAGCTCTAAACCTCTACTGAGGAACTGTAATGAAGGGCACATGACCACCTTCCTCTCAGTCCAGTTCACCTCTGGTGGTGACTAGAGACGAGTGATTACTATGAAAATCTAGATTGAGTCGATTTTTAATAAAATCGATTCAATCTTCCTATCTTGATTAATCGCCGATTCCCATTAAAGTCTATGGGAGAAGATGATCAGGTTAATTTTTAGACCGAAACAGGTGAGGAGAAGCTGGAATTACTATTCAGAACAGTAAACATGATACGTGGTACAACTTAGTCAACACAATTTGGCTGTAAGAGTCACAGAAAAAAATTCAATGCCATCTTTTCAATGGCTAACTGAAAAGATGAGGACAGCGTAGCTACAGGAGGTGCAGCGGTAGCAGCTGCAACAGGGCCCCTTTGACACATAAGAAGACACTGGTATTGGAAATGGCACATGGTAACTGGCAGGAGCCCCCTATCACTTTCTTTACCACAGCCCAAGAACTTCACATATGTGTGGTGGCATCAAGAACATCCCAATGGGGAACACAGAGGTTCAGCTGATAGGGCCGTAGTTATAGGGGGTGCAGTGGTAGCTAGAGCTGCCGCCAGTCATCTATTAACCGTTTCAGGGCCCAATGCAGCTAAATCAAATGGGGCCCTCATCCATTACTAGTTCTTATTTTTAACATATTACTGGGCCTCTTTTTGACTGGGGCCCCTGACAGGAGCACTTCCCCATTGGCACCAGTTTTACTGAAGCCTGACCCCAAAACCAGCAAATATGACATTTTGGACACTCAGAATAAAATTTCCATGAAGAAATGAATATTTGGAATAAGATTTTTTTCAATAGGACCACTGATATTTTTCACTGTGGAATGTGTATTTCACATTGTGAAGAAGACGTGCTACAGTTTACTAGTCGGTGACATCGGTGACCGGGCAGAAAAATTGTCAGAGATCCACGCTTGATTCATTTTGATGTCAAACGATCCACATTCTCAGGGGAAAGACAGATAAGTTTGTCAGTTATTAGCCCGCCAGCTTTGCTGAAGGTGCATTCAGAGATAACGCTGGCTGCTGGGCAGGATAAAACTTCTATGGTGTTCCGAACAAGCTCAGGCCATTCATTCAGTTTGGACAACCAAAAGTCGATTGGGTCCGGACCAAGTCCAAAAAAAATCTGGGTTGAGCCGCAGGTAGTCATGGACCATGGCCGTAAGGCGGTCTCTGTGTGTCTGAATGCTGCTCTGACTTACAGGCATTGGTGAGGTGGTAAAAACGATTGCCACATGTCACCCAGTAGGCTTCTGCCACACTGCCTGCTGCTGTAGCGGCTCGTTGCCAGTGTACTGCTGGCACGTGGCTAACGTTGAGGTTTTCTGCAAGAAACCAGTAAATCACAGCAATTTCTTTTTAGAGCAGATTTCCTCAGTGTCCTATAAACTGGCTGTCCCCACAAAACTTCAGCAAGGACATTTTGGGCACAGAATGAAATTTTCTGCAAGACACCAGTATATCACAGTGATTTCTTTGAGATATTTCCTGTGTCTTGTGCACAAGCTGCCCCCCCAAAACCAAGCTGACCCCCTTCCCAAAACTGCAGCAAGGAACTTTTGGGCAATCAAAATACAGATGGTAAAGATGCAGTCATCAGAAATATCAAAATCCCTAACCATTCCAGTCTAGGATTTCCTAATCTATCTAGCAGCTTTTCCTTTGTGAAATCGCTGGGTAATGGTGTGTCTGCCTGATTTGAATTGGGCACAGCAGAGAGAGCAGTGTGTTCAGTTCACAGTCTCTAATCGTAATGGCGTTGACCAGGAAATACAGTCACATACATAAAACAGGATCATGTGATTTTAGCAGCCAATGAGATCCCTACACCCTCACTGATGATGTTCTTGACTCCCTTCTGTGCTCTGCATGGCTGGCCACCAAACGTACAGGAAGCAGCGAAAATGGCTCGATTTGAGGTCTCAATCTCGGGTTTTTTTACCAGATTTTTCAGGAAAAAAATCGGATCACATCGAGATCTAGATAACCGTAAAAATCAACTCGATTTTATCTTTTCTCGATTAAATCGCTCAACACTATTGGTGACCAAGGCAGTACAACTTTAAATCACTTCTTTAGTTTCTATTGTTTTTTTTCCCATTGTCACTTTATCAGTAATACAGAGTTGTTTATTTGAAGATCATTATTTTTTATACAACACATGATCCCATGACTCACAGATATAATACATCATGATGTTATTAGATATTCTTGTTCCCATACTTTGTAGATTGATTCCTGGTAACTATATAAAGCCATTGAGCTCCGGTGTAGAGCCAGTTACCCTGTCTGTGATACAAGATTAGACAATGAGTCCAGCTCCCATAAGCTCTATCATGTACACGGATATGATTTCAGGCAAATTCTGGAGCATTACTTTACAGATAAAGATGACATGGTGTTTTTGGAGGGTGGCTTGATCTTTCCTATTGAAAACCTTACAAAAACCTTTAAGGAGGATATGTATCTTGCATTTTCTATTATTTACTATTCATTTCTTTGTAAATACTTTTATTTGGACACAATTTTAACTTATTACAATCGAATTGTGCCTAAAACAAAACCCAGCTACCACCCCGTTACCCTTAACAAGAGCGAGAGAAAAAAACCTTTACCTCAAGCTTTTCTTAGCAAATTACCTGATTTTAATCCATTAAAAAAAAAAAAAAAAACTAAATACAAAATACATTCTACACAGTTGGGAAAGACAAGTTCCGTTGTCTCACATATGATTAAGATTTTGTAAGAAAAGCTCTAGTTGGAGAAGGCTTTGTGATTGATTGCTTTAAGGTTAAGGAGAGAACAGCTGTGAATGACCTAATTGACTATAAGGCCGTCATATTTATTGCAGCTCATAGAGAATAAGGTCTTAGTAAAAACGTATAAGTTGCATTTGTATGTAAGGAGTTGCTTTAAAACAAAATAGAATAATTTTTATTAATAATGGAGTTTCTCTATGATCATTTCTACCCAGCTCATTTACATAGATTTCTGTTAATTTGCCTGAAACGATTGTCTAATTTAGACAACCCATTTTTATGCACCCTACAAAGGACTTCTGAATAGACAGATGTAGAGTTCCATGTTGAGGATCCTCATTTTGTGGCCAAAGTGAAGTGCTGGGACAAAGAGTAACTTTTGCTCTGAAGGATCTGTTCTGTTTTGTATTACACAGACATCGCACTGATTTGAATGGAACTATATATTGTTTAATGCGAAATCCTAAGGGTCCAAGCTGGGCACGACTCTTTTATTTGCATATTTTCAAGGGACTTATTGTCCAAAGTGGAGTATCCATTTAATTTGTGCATGATCTGTTGCATAATATGTGCAAACTATAAAACTGATTAGTGTTTAGGATAAAAGGTGTTGTACATCAAGTTCCCCAGGAGTATAGTTTAAATAAATAGCATTAGGGGCTCTTCTTCTTTAAGGATAGGTTCTAGTTTAATTGTTATGAATACATCAGGAGCCCCATCATTTATGGGACCTTACTCAATGGACCATTATTTAGAGTGCTGAGACCTACGTTAAACATCTGGGACACCTAGGCAGACATGTATGAACAGGGCTCCAGCAGTTTTCTGGTGTGCTTTGAGCCAAGAACCCTGTCATATCCTTGATCTATAGATGTATACACTTAGGGCAAGTTGCGATAGAGGCAACACTTTTGAATGTATCAACTCTACAGTGGCATGCCATACCAGATTCATACAATTAGACACATTTATGAATGTCTCACACTAAAAGCAGGTGCAAAACTGTTAGTACAAGTCAATCCAAGTTAAAAGTGGTCTGACTGGGGCCAAAGTTGTCATAGATGAACTATAATTAGCATTAGGGAAGAAAATGTCAATTATTTCTCAACTAATACCAGTACAGCAATAAAAACTAATTTATGACAATTATCAAACTATATAAAATTACAGAATATAAAATTAATTTGAAATTATATAATATAAAATTAATATTAAATTAATATTCAAAAATTATAAAACTATATCATGTGAAATTATTAAATTATATGATATAAAATTAATTTAAAATAAAAAAAAGACATAATTAAACTAGTACAGCATCTACAAAAAATACTGCTCTCAGGTACTTATGGGGTTAGTAAACAGCGAGCTACATCATCAGGTCTCCATACATTCTCTGAAGGTTTCCCAGCAATCAAAATTGGGCGTATATCCTTGCAAGGAACCGTGGAGAAGAAGCCCTTGGATCCAAAAGGGCAATACTGACAATGTAGAAAAAGTGATTATTCTCCAGTCCTTGTCTTCATATTTAAAATATAGATAATTTTATTGTCATATATTAAAATTAGCCATTCCAGCTAACGCGTTTTGGGTACCGCAGACCCTTATTTATAGCATGTTAATGCACAAATACAACTCTCCTTATATAACCGATATAAAAAAAATCCCATAATCCTCTACGGGATCACATGATCACACAACACCAAAACAAAAAACAAAAAACTATGGGGTTATCATAGTATTATCAGTGATTATAAACACACAAAAGTAAGCTAGAAATAAAGAAAGAGCCATTAGAATTGCATATCAGTGAATAGAAACTATGGTAGTGATCTTGATTAGCACACCTTAAAGTGAATTTGTTGCCAATATTTTTTTTTTTTTTAAATACCACACTGATACGAATTATTTTCTTCTTCGCTGTTTTTATATTCTGATTGTAGATTTCTCAATTCGGTTGTCTGTCCATGATTGTGGGGACAGCATTCTTGCCTGCACTGCTTTAACAGCATTCAGAGAGATGTTTTACAGCAACTTCATGCACATAGGAGCCTGTGGACTGAATCAGTCACATTGACTTCTATAGGAGAGTTTTCTAGGCATGCTCTGTGACCCGGGAAGAAGTCAGTGTGCACGGAGGGGGAACTGTGACTATTTTCTATTGTGAATGGTGGATCCTGTATGATCTACTCACATTGGTGTCATCTTTTAGTTTGACCCTTATTGTACTAATTATGAGCAGAGTACTGAAAATCTCTCTCTACAAAACAGGAAGTGTCAGACTATTATTAGGCCAAGTGGCCAAAGTGAAAACTGCAGGACTTAAGAATGTTTAAAAAATATTGAAAGTGATATGGAAAATAAAAAAAAAAATCTAAAAAAAAGTGTTTAACATAAAAACGTGAGTTAAACAATAAGTCATTTTTTGTTGACACATTCTCTTTAAGTCTCACAGACCTGTCATGTGCCAACTATTGCCATACGTAAAATAAAGGCTGAGAAGAGGAAAATTAAATTTCCACTCTGATCAACACCTAATTAAAATATGTTTCTTTTTATTTAGTAAAGCCTAAAAATAAAACTTGAACAAAGTTCCTAAAACGTTTATACAGCATAAAAATAATGACCTACTGACCCAGTGACCTACATTTTGAAGAACAAAAATTAATGTAGAAAATAACAGTATAATAAAGTCCTAAGATTTTAATTAGAAAAAACACAAAATATAAAAATCAGAACAAAATTTTATTATTAACATAACTCATTTCTCATTAGAAAATCAACTCAGAACAGAAGCTCCTAGACGTCGATCGAACTTTTCTCTCTCTACTACATCTCAATGCTCTCCCTCCTACAGAAGTATCAATCTTAATTTTGTGGTGATAATAATACCAAATATAAGTAGCTTGTCAGGGCTAAGCTGTGCTCAGACTGCAGACAGGCTGCAACAGCTGATGTGCGCTCCCTCCCTGATACACTTGCTGCTGACAGCTCTGTGAGTGACAGACGCCCAGCCACTCCTGACAGGGGGCGAGTGCACCAGCCAATGGGAGGACCCGGAGGCTGCTCCAATCAGCTGCAGGGGCGGTATCCAGGAATCCCATTTAAACTCCCTGAAAGCTGACTGCTGCGCCTGTGATATTCCTGGCTACTTTGTGTTTCTTGTTCTTTGTTTTGTTGTTTGCTAACCACTATACCTGACTCCGGCTTGTCTCTTGATTTTGTGCTTTGCTTCCGTTTGGCTTTTGACCTCGGCTTGTTTACGTTTATTCCTCTGGTTCTGATTTGTGGCTGTGGCGTTCCTATTTGATATTGACCTGGACTTTTTGTCTATTCTTGATTCTCACGGCCCCAGCACTTTAGCAGCGCAGGGACTGTCGCCCAGTTACTGTCTGCCGCCTAGGGCAGCACGTCAAGTAGGCAGGGACAGTGGGCTCACTGCACCTCCCTTGACGTGACATTATCACAGGCCGAAACCGTTACTGCTCGACCCTCACTATGGACCCCATGACAGCTCTGGTAGAGCAGATGCAGGGGCTAACCCAGCTAGTCCAGGATCTGGCGCTGAGGGTAGAACAACAGGGGGCTACCCCAAGTCAGAGGGTCCCTGCATTACCTTCCCCTCCTGTGGAACCCCTTATCCAGTTGCCTGACATGTTTGCAGGTAACAGGAGGGCCTTTGTGGCATTTAGAGAGGGTTGTCGTCTGTATTTTAGGCTCCGCCCACTTACCTCAGGGAATGAGGAACAAAGGGTGGGAATTGTTATGTCCTTACTGCAGGGTCCCCCCCAGGAGTGGGCATTTTCGTTACCGCATGAGTCACCTGAACTGTCTTCTGTGGACAGGTTCTTTGCCGCTTTAGGGGTACTCTTTAATGACCCAGATAGGGAAGCTGTGGCTGAGGCTCAGCTGACCACCTTGAGGCAGGTGAGAAGACTGTGGAGGAGTCTTGCTCCGAATTTCGTCGCTGGTGCGTTCCGTCTGAGTGGAACGAAGCAGCTCTCAGATGCCAGTTTAGATTCGGGTTAGCTGACCATGTGAAGGATTTATTGGTGGCTTACCCTACCCCTGGTACTTTAGATGAGGCCATGGCACTAGCTCCGTTCGTTGGACAGACGTTTTAGGGAGAGACGGCAGGAAAAGGTTCCCCCCCCCCCGGGGGTCCACACCATGGTCACCCCTAAACCCGTTGTTTCCGACATAAACCCAGAGGAGCCCATGCAAGGAGGGTCTTTTTCTGTAAATGCGGCTAGTGACCGTAGGATTAATAGTCGCATCCAGGGGTTGTGGTTCTACTGTGGAGAAGATGGACACAGAATACGGGAATGCTCCAAACGGAAGACCAGGTCGGAAAATCCCAACGCTAGGTGGTCAGCAGGAGGATCACCTAGGCGAGCAGATATTTCCTATTGTATCTAATAAGTTGCTGCTACCAGTTAAGATTTCATACTTGTCGCTGTCCGGTTCTGGGAGTGTGTTTGTGGATTCTGATCAGCTTCTAATTTTGTTAATGCGTCTTTCGCCAAACGTCTGGGCCTACCTTGTAGACCGCTATCTGACTCGCTGCAGGTAGTGGCTATTGACTCCACTCCACTAGCTCGGGGCGCAATCCAATATTGTACCCCTGAGCTGGAGATGGTGGTCGGATCCATACATATTGAAAAGTGTATTCTATTCGTCATGGAGGGGCTGCCCGCTGATGTGGTGTTGGGGCTTCCCTGGCTGCAGAAACATAATCCAGTGTTTGACTGGAATTCAGGGAAATTAGTCAGGTGGGGACAACGGTGTGTTGACAGATGTCTCCTTACCATGCTGGGCAATACTGATGTGCAGGCTAATGTTCTATCTGGAAGCGGTGGTGCCAGCGTTGAAGCCTATGCGGCATCTTGTGAAGTCGATGCTCGGGCTAAGGTTCCCAGAACTCGTCCTCCTGGTGAACTATGCCCTCCACCTGTACCTGAACGTCCATATGTGGTTCAGGAGGTGGTTAACCCGGTGGCTTATCGGCTGAAATTACCCTCTTCTCTCTGTATACATAACGTGTCCCGTCGTGCACTTCGTAAGAGGTATATTCAGCCTGTGACTCCGCCCTCTAGGCCTCCTTCTCCAGTTCGCATAGAGGGGGAGTTAGAACCCAGACCAGGGAAGGGTCCAGTGGCCCCTCCTAAAAGGGGGGTACTGTCAGGGCTAAGCTGTGCTCAGACTGCAGACAGGCTGCAACAGCTGATGTGCGCTCCCTCCCTGATACACTTGCTGCTGACAGCTCTGTGAGTGACAGACGCCCAGCCACTCCTGACAGGGGGCGAGTGCACCAGCCAATGGGAGGACCCGGAGGCCGCTCCAATCAGCTGCAGGGGCGGTATCCAGGAATCCCATTTAAACTCCCTGAAAGCTGACTGCTGCGCCTGTGATATTCCTGGCTACCTTGTGTTTCTTGTTCTTTGTTTTGTTGTTTTGCTAACCATTATACCTGACTCCGGCTTGTCTCCTGATTTTGTGCTTTGCTTCCGTTTGGCTTTTGACCTCGGCTTGTTTACGTTTATTCCTCTGGTTCTGATTTGTGGCTGTGGCGTTCCTATTTGATATTGACCTGGACTGTTTGACTATTCTTGCTTCTCACGGGCCCAGCACTTTAGCAGCGCAGGGACTGTCGCCCAGTTGCCGTCTGCCGCCTAGGGCAGCACGTCAAGTAGGCAGGGACAGTGGGCTAGGTTCCAGTTAGGGCTCACTGCACCTCCCTTGACGTGACATAGCTTATGTTTTTCCATCATACTTAAGAACAGCTACACATGTATTCTAACTGTTACGTCTCAACAGAGGCTAGTGCAACTCATTGAGTTGATTTTCTAATGAAACATTTATTATGTTAATAATAAAATGTAGTTATGATTTTTATATTTTTCGTTTTTACTAATCTTTTTTGCAATGGTTTTCTAATGTTATATTAATTTACATTATTATTAATTTTATAATATATAATTTAATATTGTTATGTTATTTAATTTTAGATACATTTTATAGTATTTAATTTTATATAGTTTTATAATTAGCAAAAGTTAGTTAATATAAATTTTTGGTGTTATTTTGGAGTAGACTGGATAATTTTTTGCCTAATAGCAATAACAATTTGTTTAACATGGCCCCAGCTGTCAGTCCAGGAATTCTGCCAACACATTTTTTGGCATGTTGCTCGCCGCGCCACAGACAATGTGCGAAGTTATACTCTACAACACTTACAATGCCACCCATTTATGAAACACAGTTTAACAGGTTAATATATTTTGTTTCATTCTACACTCCTCTATAGCAATTTGGAATTGATGCCAAGATCATTCATGATGCCCCTAAATTTGTTGGATCACTTCTTGTGCTGATTCTTATTTGCTGTATATGAATAGTATAATAAATTAAAACATATTAAATGTAACTGTGTCTTTTACTAGGGCAGGTTCACTTACTTGCTCTATATGTTTTAGAAATATTAATTTATTAGAAATAATTATATTTGATTGAATTTAACACAGGTCGGCAACTATATATAAGCAGTGCTTGTATTTCTGCTTTTGATCACCAAGAGACAAAACCTTGCATGCCATGAATGGAACAAATGAACTGTAGTAGATGGTCAAAACTGTTGATTTTTACTGTAGCAAACTAGTTTCAACAATCTAAAATTTACTATTAAACTTTATACAGTTGTTACTCAGCCCTGTCATTGCAAAATTTTGGGTAGTCTCCCTTAGTGAAACCTCAGAATTTAGGGCCACATGTATGAAATGTAGGAATTTTTTACCAACCAGGGCCAACCCAGATTGAGAAAAACAGGTACACCAGGGCGTTACCCTCCGGATTCTCTTTTTATTAAAATAATCCTTGTTTTTCCCCCATACATCTGAACCGTGAAATATTAGAAAATTAATTACTGAAACAATTTTAAGGAATTTTTAATTTTTTAAAGACAAAACGAAAAAATTTTGAAAAGGGAGAAGACTTTAATTTTGTAAAAAATAATGAGAAAAAGAAAAATGTAACCCTTAAGATTTATTTTATTAATGTTTTTATGAATAAAATATTCGTTATTATAAGATGAGGAAGAGAACAACTGTGACTGATATTATTGACATGATTACAAACTGAAAAAGACAGACATCCATCCAGTTCAGCCCAGTGCCCTATAGTGTTGATCCAGAGAAAAGCAAAAACAACATGATGTAGAAGTTAACAGTCATCATTAGGGGGGGGGCAATTTTAAAAAAATTAGATTGCCGACTTCGCCCAATTTTTCCGACAAAATCGTTTTCGGTCCAATTACTTGGGACACTGCGTTAAAAAACAGATTTTTCCCCAGCGACAACCCTGAGGGTTTTTGAATGTTGTGCCATGCTTAAAATATGCGAGGGAGTTTGGGTTTTGGGTCTTGTACAATGTTGTTTTTTAGATGAAACGCATATGATGGGTCATATAACCTTCACTAAAAAAATTCCCAGGGCACTTAAGAGGGCAAAAAAAAAAACCAAAAAAACTGAAGGGGGAATGTGCCTTAAAAGTCATGGGCCCCAGCTTGAAAAAAAAAGCGAGTGTACGATCCTACCATAGCGTCAAAGAACACAGTGTAGGTTACGGAGAACCCGATCGCACACAGAAAGGGCGTCACAGCAGGGGTCACCCTGAAGGGCCCCACTCCTGGTCATCTACCAGAGTGTTGACCACACACTGGTCAACACTTTCTCCCCGATGACATTGACAAAACCCGCAAGGTCGGTGGGTTTTTCACACACAACCCCCTTTTTGGATGGCCCGGGGCAGGTGAGGGGGGGGGGGGGCCCCTTTCCTCAACCCCCCCTGTCCTTTTACTTTCCCACGCCCGAGAACACTATGTGCTGTGGCCTTTGTCACCATATACAGTAACCAACTATTTGAGGGAATGGGCAGCAAAGAGGTGGGGAAGACATCCGATGTTCTTGCAGAAGCGGGCGAATTTTGTGAGGGGTTGCAAAGGGGGGGGTTTTGTTTTCGACGGTCAGGCTTTGAAGGGGCCCTTGAGGGGGGACGGCTTTTCGGAAACACAATCTTTTACCCATTGCAATGGGAGCCGGGAGAAGAGGGGAAAAACTGGGGCAAGTTTTCTGGTCCCCAGTTTAAATAGGCATAAAAGGGCCCCCAAAAAGGAAAATTCGCCATCCATCCCCCCTTGTGCCCTCTTTTCTCCCTGGGGTGAATCGCCCTACGCGGTCGCCTACCCTCGACTACCCCCTTGCCGGGCCCCAAGCTTCCGTTATCTCTACATTTAATTTTGGGGCGGGGGGAAAAAAACTTTTACACAACATCTTTTATCTTTACATAAGATAAAACTCCAGGTTGTTTTAAAATTGGGGTTTTCATCCTACTTTTTTAAACCTTGATGCTATGACTGCCCGACCCAAAATGTACAAAAGGGCTTATTCATTCATTTGGGGGAAGAGGTGGTAGCGGTCTTGCAGTGGCGAGCTCTTTTTTCGGGTTTTTGGTGGGCAGTCGTGGTGGGCAAAGTGGAGGTTGGGAGCCAAATGCCCCCCGTTTTGACACCCATTTGCAGGTCCAGGAAGAAGCGGCACAGGGGCTCACCGGGTCAGCGTCGGTAACAGTCAGTCAGTGCGGCGCTGTGGTGGTAAAATTACCTACTCGGCGGTGTGCCAGTTTTTTGATGAGACACCGGAGGAGGGTTGAACATAACTATATGTAGAATCTGTGGGCAGAAAGTAAAGCATGACCAGAGACCTAATGTTGGCACCACGACCCTGCATCAACATCATACAGTGTCACCATACGTGTTTCAGATGTGGTGGTCCATCCTGCCCAACAGCTGTAAGGGCCCAGTGGCACTCCTCCCATTTCAGACAGTCAAGGCTTCACCCCCTCTGCCGAAGACAACTCCCTGGGCTATTACATCATCTACCGGTCCAGATACTCCTGCTCCTCGGGACTCATGGGGCCAGCAAATCTTCCCGAGACGAATTTTCCAAGAAACGGGAGTATGGCCCTATAGCCCTCCCCTAAGTGCAGAAGCCCGACCGTGGGCCCCCGGGGCCCAAATTTGGGGGTATCAGTACCTCCCCCTTTTTAAGTGGTGGACTCTGCAAATTCCAAAAACTGGCCAGGAAAAATTGGCATTCAATTCAGCAAAATTGTAACGGCCCGGGGAGTGAACCCCCCCTTTGGGCCCCCGCAAGCCCTTGGGAGCGGCCACGCCAGGGGCGGGGCTAAGTAAAGGGCCCGGTTTTCACCAAAGCCCCCCCCCAAGGCAGGGTGGACTCTTCGGGGGAGTTCCCCACCCCGGTCACTACCCCCCGGGGGCGACTAAACTTGAGGTGGCAAACCCAGGCGCAGGGAAAGGTTAAAAGAATCCTAAGACAAAATCGTAGTCCCCAAAAGGTTTAGGGGGCCCAGGATGGGCAATTTCTCAAAAATTCAGTTCGGTTTTATGCGGCAAATTTTCGGACAAAAAAAAATTTTTTCCGAATTACGTTAAAAAAACAGTTTATTTTCCAGGCAAGCCCAAAACCCCGCAGGGGGCTGTAGAACGTTTTTTTGTCATGCAAAAAAATGGGAAGGGAGCTTTGGGTTTGGGGGTTCATACAATGGGTTTTGTTTTTTGTATGACACGGCAAATGAAATGGCCCCCGCTCTTTGAATTGGGTTTCACTATAAAAAATTCCCCCGGGGACTTAAGAGGGCAAAAACCCCGACCAAAAAAATGAAGCGGGAAAAATTTTCATGATAAAGTCTTTCCAGCGAAAACTAGAAAAAAACAAGCCGAGAGCCAGGTGGCAACAATGACAGGTGTGGAGGTGACGGTTGGGAGGGGACAGAAACCCTGAGGTAAGGGCAGTGGCCAAAATGACATTCTGGAGGGGGGCAAAAAAGTAATAGGGCCCCAAAAAAGGCACCCAAAGGGAAAAGTGTTTGGAAGGGTTTCGGCCGCAGCCATAGCAGCAGCATGAGGGCAGAAAAGTGGCACAAAAAAAAATTCTGGAGGTTTGGGAAAAAAAAGAGTAGGCCCCCAGAGTGGCACCCAATTTAAACAGTGTGGGGGGCCAAAGGGGCAGCATGAGGTCAAACATGGCACAATGACCTTTTGGAGGTGGGGAAAAACAAAGTTGGCCCCCGAGTGGGGACAATGACACAGTGTGGAAAGGGGACCCCCCAGCAGCATGGGGCAACGTGGCCCCCAATTGGGACAATGTGGGGGGTCACGGGGAGCAGCAGCATGAAGGGCAACAGTGGCACAAAGACATTTCGGAGGTGGCAAAAAAAAGGGGGTTTCCCCAGGAAATGGCACAATTAACGTGTGGAGGGCACGTCAAACCCCCCGCAGCATGAGGTCAAAGGGAATTGGGACAATTACTTTTGGGGGTGGCCAAAAAAAAAGGAGGGCCACAGAGTGGCACAAGGGCCCAAGAGTGGAGGGGACGCAAACAGGAGCAAAATTTATGAGTCAAGAGGTTTGGGACAATCACCGGTGGATCACGGCCCCAGCAAAATGGGGGTCAGACAGTGGGACAATGACACCTGTGGGAGGCACGGCAGCAGCAGCATGAGGTTTAGACAGTGGCACAATGGGGCCAAATTTGGGGGGTTGGGGAAAAAAAAGTTAAAGAGGGCCACAGAGTGGCACAATGAAC